>JNCO01003237.1:0-17071 GCA_000785685.1 Uromyces viciae-fabae
AAAAAAAAAAAATTGAAGAAATTCATATTTAAGAAGTACACAAAATCAAATCAAAAATAACACAAAATGCTTAATGCAGGAAATATGGCCCAAAATTATTAATCACATGTATTTCTACCTTATTGGAATATGGGATAACAATTTTTTTCCTTGGGGAAGCAAAAAAAAGTAGGTTTGACATTTGCTTTTGCAAAATTTGGGTACATGCACCAGTTTTTGCAAAAGTGAATGTGAAACCTACTGTTTTTGCTTCCCCACGGAAAAAAAAAATTCCCATATTCCAAAAAGGTTGAAATACATGTGATAAGATTTTGAGGCCTTATATTCCGCATTAACATTTTTTTATTTATTTTTTTCTTTGATTTTGTACTGATCCAATTTAGAAGATCATAGTGAGAGGATGGGGGAAGTTGGAAGTGATTGTGGATCACTTGAATTGAATCAGGGAGGAAAAGAAAGAGAGTTTTAGCAATAAATGCTTTTTAATTACAACATACAGCACCCAACACTTGTGGATGAACTAAAATAACTATGCAAGAATTCAACATACATGTTCACTTAACTCAGGAAAATCAACTTCAAATAGAATATAAACAATGCCTTAGGGGAACTACCTCATTACTCAACAGGAGAGATATATGTAAATAACATATTAAACAATTCAAATTGTATTTTACTTTATTCTTGACTATTTAATATATAATTTAGAGTAAAAATATGTGATTATGATTGGAGAAAAGCCATGAATCAAAGTTGTTTTTTATTCTAGGGACAGTCACTACTACTTGTGTCAGCCTGTGAGATACCGACAGCCTATAAAATACCCAAAATAATCAAAAAGGGGATTAAAAATATACTAATGGTTCCTTAATAAATAGAATAAAGGACAAAAAGGCAAAAACTCAAAATTGATGTTAACATGTTACTAAAGAGAATTTGAATTACATGTAGCAACATCCTGTTAATAATTTATAATCCATAAAATAATGAGAAATTATGAATATAGTTAGTACAACTATTATAAATTAATTTACAAAAAGAGTAAATAATCAATATGTTGAGTAATTCAAATCAAATTTCAGACTTCTTAGAAATTTGAAATAACTTTATTGAAACATTTCAAATATCTATATCTTGTTCACTCTTGACAGTTGGCTATACATATGCCAAGAGTGAGAATGGAAAGAGATAATTGAAATGATTTATATTTGAAATCCATGACAACCCTGGATTCCAAAGAGCACCCAAAGGAAGGACTCAATGATTCCCCTTGAGCTCTAGAAAGATTATAAATAAAGGGCCTCTTTTGCCCTCTTCCCACTTTCATCCAGATTCTTCAGATAACACAAATATAAATATCTGTGTGCCTCTGCCCACATTCTATAGAGCTTCCCCTCTACCTTTTGATCTTCTACATCCACTTACTAGAATTAATATTTATAGTAGAGTTATTTCCAAACCCACCTATACTTATTATTCTTTAAAAGCATTTGCAGCAAGACTACCACCCCTGAATGCAGCCAACCTAATCAGGTGCTTTCCAACTGTTTATTATCCCCCCCCCCCCTTCTTCCAACCTCTCTTAAATGCTTTAAGAGTTAAATTTTATGTATAAAGATACTTGATATCTTTTAAGAACTCCTTAAAGTTTCTTTGTGGTTGCTGTCATACAACAAGACACCTTTTCCGGATTAAGATTGACTGCACATGCAGCTAAACAATCTCACCTATCCTTTTCCGGTTTAACTCTCCGCTCACACTCATGTGATCAACTCAGGATCATCTAGATCCTCAGCACACAGTTGTTACATTCTTTTCCGCATATTTAGCAATCCAGTTCCCTTATCAGGACACTCTTGTATCTCACTCACACTTTGCCACATACTGTAACACTACTCCTCTCTCCGTTTTTTGTGATAGTAGGCCGGGTCCAAATGATTTCCTCTTTTACCCTTGTTTCAGCCTTCCTAGAAGTATTTAACAATCCAGGTGTACTCCTTCACAACCAGTTGTTACTTCAAAGCTTGTACATCTCTTATTCTATGCCCTTTCATTCATCATACACTTATGCCTTGTTTCATTCTCATCTATAAAAGCTCTTGTACTTTCTTTCTCATGTTCCTCACAAAATTAGATTAAATTTCTTAGCACAAATCATTTCATTAGGACACTCTTGTATCTCACTCACACTTTGCCACATACTTTAACACTACTCCTCTCTCCGTTTTTTGTGATAGTAGGCCGGGTCCAAATGATTTCCTCTTTTACCCTTGTTTCAGCCTTCCTAGAAGTATTTAACAATCCAGGTGTACTCCTTCACAACCAGTTGTTACTTCAAAGCTTGTACATCTCTTATTCTATGCCCTTTCATTCATCATACACTTATGCCTTGTTTCATTCTCATCTATAAAAGCTCTTGTACTTTCTTTCTCATGTTCCTCACAAAATTAGATTAAATTTCTTAGCACAAATCATTTCATTAAAGCCTTCAGAGCCTCAAACTTGAGAGATCCCTTGAGGTGAATCTTTGAATCTCCTTTCAACACCTGACTCACATTCCAATCTTGAACCTGAAGTACTTCGAGTAGCAGCCTATTGCTGTTGGTCTTATTCCTCTTCATTCCTAGTGCCCACCCAGCTGCCTGCACCAGCCGCCGTGTGACAGTTGCCATGCATCACAACCTTCTACATAAGAGACACCACTTGGCTAGTGGTACAAGTGTTATTAAGATTGATACTCTTATAAATAACAGCCTCAGGTGTAAATCCTTGACTGTGGAGTCATTGTAAAGCCTAAAAATCAATATATAAGGACAGGAATAGTACTGAAAGGCTATTTTTACCCTGCAGTTTCATATCCAAGCCTTACAAATTGACTCAGAATTTCAACAAATTTTGGGTGTAGAATCCAAATCTACTTACCAATTTTATCCCAGATGACTCCTTCCTTGGGTTGAACATTTATTTTAGAATTGCAATTGGTTTGGAGAAACACAACACCCATCAGGATGCCTGTCAGTCTGCTAAAATTTTGACCATTCCAGAATAGTAAGCCTAAAATAACAAAATATCCAACTGAATAAAAAATTAATATATCTGCATGTATAATACATTATCTCTTAGTTATCCCTTAATTCTTTTCATTTAGGTCCCCTCTGGATTTTGAGTAAGGGGCTCTCTAGTGGATAGGTTTATCAAACACTTTTAGCCTATTTCTTTTTTTCCCTTAAATATTCCTTATTTTGGAAAAGAAATAAAATCTTCTTATTGGCTCTTCACTCTTTCCTCATTGAGTCTTTCTTGGAATATGCCCCCTTGAGTTCTAGCCTTCTATTCTTAAAAAGAAATTTACATATGTATTCTCTTTGTTCCAAAAAAATAGTCCATTATTTCAATTAAAAAATTGGTCAATTATTTCAACAATATTGAATAGGTTGAACAGATGAAATATCTATTAAAATGGATATAATATCATTTCAGGAAGATATTATATCATTTCTGGTAGATAAAATCAGTTTTGTCTGATGCAATTCCAGCTTCTTTCATCCAATGTAATACCAGATGTGAGAATCTGATAGAATCATAATGGTGGTGCCCTTTAGTGCCACCATCACATCATAAAAAACAAAACAAAAAATAATGTGGTATCCTGTGCCAACCCCGCTGGATATCATATCAAAACGGGGCCTACACACAGTTGGAGACATCAAATTACTGTAGCTGTCTGCCTGAAAAACTTGAGTTGAGCACGCGGGCTAAAATTTTACCAGTACAAGGGTCCAAAACCCCCAAACAGTACATTTTTGGACTGTTTGGAGGATTTACATTCTAATTCTATAACAGTTTTGTGATCTGACCAGCAGTTAATTTTTTTACTTTTCAAGGGGGTTGAAATTTGGGACATATGATTTTCAACTTCATCTTAATTCCATCAGTGTACCATAAGTACATAAATATACCATAAGTACATAGCTATGTACTTACATCTGTGTATTACATCATATAGTTGAAGACAGGAATACATCTCATTGGCTATGTTGATTTCTTCTATTGCTTTTTCTTGAAATAATGCAATCAGACTGTCTTCAGAAATTGTGTTCTCATTTTCTTGCACATGAATTGCTTTGTTTTTGAATTTTTCATTTTCAATCAATGAAATCTCTATGGGTTGCTTTGGCAAGTTTTCTTCTTCACTAGATGTTTCAATTATCATCAGATTTGTTTTTGAATTCTTTTTTTATTTTCTTTTTTTTTATGGCTGTTTTGTTCATTGTTGATATTTTTCATTATGCCTTCTGTTCCTATGGGCTCTTGAAGCCTTACTGACTACCATTATTGAATGGTTTGTGGTGTAAATATTTTTATAGAAGTACATAAAATATGCCTCAAAGAGTCCATGGCTTCCTCCGGAGGAGTATAAGTTATGGAGAAAACATTCTAGAATAAAGAAGGATAGAAAAATACATATCAGAGATGCAGAAGTAGAAAGAAATCAGACGGAAAGAAGAAATTAGATAAGTAGAAATAAATAAGATAAGGGAAATAAAAATAGTAGAAAATGAAAAATTGTTGGGGAAGTGAAAAAAAATATAAATATAAATATGTAGTAATTTGTAATTTCCTTTTCCTCATCAAGTCTAACAATTTTCTAGTATCAAATTTTTGTATCTCAAGGAAAAAATTGAAATAAAAATTAATAAAAAATTGAAATTTATCTAAGAAATTTCTGACAAATAGACTTGTTATAAAAACAATCATTAGTTATTGGTTAAAGATATAATCATCAAAATTTTTCTAGGATAAATTTTATTATAGGAAAATATTTATTTATATCAAATAAAAGCCATAATTTCTATAACAGACCAACAGTTTCCTCAAAAATAAAAATATTTTTAGAATTAAATTTATTTTAGAAAGACTAGATGAGTATGTCTTCAATGAATAACAATGATAACCCAAAAGATATCAGTATGACAATATCAAGTCTTCAGTTGAACCAAGAACCTAAGGCAGCATCAGAATTGTTACATAAATCTTTACAAAAGAAACAAAAAACCATGAAACAACAACCGGAAATGATAAATAAATTGAATACCTAAGTTAATTTATTAAACCAAAACAGGAGATCAAAGAACAACAGGCTAGGGAGGAAAAAATAAGAATATTGCAAGAAAAATTAGAACAGAAGAATCGAATAGTGCAATTAAATCAAAAGGCATCAGAAACCAGGGAACCTTTGATCACTCATTGGCATTTTTTTGGGAAATTGGACAAGCTCCGAAACTTTTTGGAAAATATCATCAGCCACATAAAAAGTTGTGGATTGTCATTTGCAAATGACGCAAGGAAAATCATATATGTAGCTTCTCATTTTGTAGAAGCAGGGAAAATTTCTTTGGCAAACACATGGTTTGATTAATTATTGTGCCAAAACACAGTTTTTCTTGGGAAGGATCTGACTGGATTCAACTTACAAAGTCTTGATTTCATTCATCCGGATTTATCTTCATTGGAAAATGTTTGCAACTTGTTATTTCAAGCTTTTGGCAACAAACAGGAAAAATAGTTTTTGGAGAAGGAATTTGACAATTTTGTGAAAGGGAATTAATCCATCCCTGATTATAATTCCCGGTTTGGCGCCTTGGGGGGGGGGGGGGGGGGGCTTATTGGAAGTGTCTAAAATCCAAATTTATGTCAAGGGGTTAAATTGAAAAATAGCTGAAAAAGCCATCTGGAAAGAGAACTGGAATTCAATGAATCTTCTTCAATATAAATTCAACTTGGCTATGATTGTGGCAGCGAGATTGGAGGGAATTCAATCAATCAAAAAGAAGATCCCAGTGAAAACCAATCCAGCACAATATTCTTCCATCATGTTACCCATGGACATTGACACAGTGAAACACTCTGCTTATCTGCATACTTCTATCCAGGAAATGAGAGCAAAATGTTGGGAGAATTGTCTCTATTATGACTGCTTGAAGTATTATGGCAAAGATCATCATCAGAACAGTGTTTGCTGCCCAAATCAGAAACATTCATTAAATTATAAGTTGAATTGGTTTAGACAACAACAGAAACAATCATCAAAGCAAAAGGACAACATCAATAGTATCAAGGAGCAAATAACTATGGAGTTTGACCATATTTTGGTAGTGAATAATTTCAATTCAATCAAGCAACATAGAATCTTAGTAGAAATTAAGCTAAAATTAGGGGAAGAGGGAATCAAACTGAAAGCTTTGGTTGATTCAGGAGCAACATTTAACTATTTGAACAAGAAGATTGTCAATTATTTCCATATCATCACTAGAAAGAACAAGCCAATAATCTGTATTGGGTTTGAGGGGTCAAAAACCAAGTTGGACAGTCATTGGTCGGGAAAAATCAATCTAGAAAATCAAGAAGAATCAATTACACTCCATTCCATCTTCCAAATAACTGAATTTAAAATTCTTGATGCAATTTTAGGTTTGGAATAGTTATCCAAGAACCATGGTTTATTGGATTTCAACAATTCAAAGCAGAGGAAGCTAGTGTTCAAGGGAAAAAAAGGGCACATTAAGCACAATGTTGACCAAATTAATTCCATCTCTTGTTCTACATTCTTCTTACCTGCACATATTTCATATTTTTCTTGTGTATTTTCACCGCAGCCCTTAAACTATTTACCACAGCACAGAGAGTTAGATATAGCAATTAATTTAAAAAAGGATACTACACCTCCTTTTGGGAAAATATATTCTTTATCCCCTGTGGAAAACAATGAGTTCAGGGAATATGCTGATTCTCTTTTAAAAAAGAGGTTTTTTACGTCCTTCATCTTCTCCAGCAGGAGAAGGCCTTAATATTCTGCAGCAGGAGAACCCATATTTTTTGTTAAAAAAGAAGGGAAAAAGAATCACCCTTGTGTAGATTAAAGGGAATTAAATAATATGACTGTCAAAGACTTTTATCCCTTACAGTTAGTTACAATTTGTTATCCAAATTAAACAAATTTAAAATCTTTTCCAAAATTGATTTAAAATCAGCATTCAATTTGCTTTGCGTGCAAGAGGGTGATGAGTGGAAAACTGCATTCTGCACCAAATTTGGCCTCTTTGAATATTTAGTGATGCCATTTGGATTGACAAATGCCCCAGCGGCTTTCCAGAGGTTCATTCAGTCTGTATTAAGAAGATATCTTTATAAATTTTGTTTTGTCTATATAGACAATATCCTTGTTTTTTCCAAGACAGAAGAAGAGCATACTGACCATTTGATAAAAGTTTTGAAAGATTTAGAAGCAAACGGCCCTTATGCATCTCCAGAGAAATGTTGATTCTATTCAAAAGAATTATCCTTTCTAGGCTTCATTATCAGTACCAACAGCATTAGAATGGATCCTGAAAAAACCCAAACTATCAAAGAATGGTCAGAACCATGGAGCCTGGAAGATTTGCAGAAATTCTTAGGTTTTGCAAACTTTTACAAACATTTTGTAAGAAATTTTCCCACTATTTCTCTACCATCAAACAAGCTAACAAGGAAAAATGTCAAAGTGGAAGAGCGGCTGGTAGATGGTGAAGTTATCAAGGCTTTTAACACATCCATTTCTCACTTTGCTTGTATGGGCACTTTTTCTTTTTGTTTAGTAGAAGGTTGTATGCTTCCACAACCTTCTTCTTTCATTCTTTATTGCTAAGTGTACACGTGATCATGACACACATGTGGGGTGGGGGTTCCTAAACCCTTACTTCTACCTTTGTACTAAATTTGCTTATTCTCTGTTGTGTGTTGAATTCTTGAATGAAACCTCCTGGCAATAATTAAGCCTCTTTTTCAATCTAGCTCAAACCTAATCTCAAACGTAGTTGACTCTATCATCAACTACCGGTACTAGTCAAAAACTCACTATTTTGATAAAATTGAAACTCAGAGAAACTTTATAAAATTCTTTTTCTCAACTATCATATTGCCAGTGCTTGCTTCAAGAATTTCTCCAGTAAGAAAAGATCAATCAAATTTTTTCCTAATCACAAGATTTCTTACTCATGCAATTATTCATTCTCAAGATTGTTCTCAAGGCAACTGAAGATCAACATCTCTGAAGTGACTTTTCACCACACTATTCTGACACAACTGAAGTAAATATTAGTTATCTTAAAATATCATTTTCATTCAATCATCAACTAAAATCTTATTTCATAGGTGATCAAGAAGGCTTTATATATTTAGAATAATTAATCAATTCTACTTCATAAAATACTCTTCAAGATTCATCAGTATGATCTATTTCATTTATTCTCTTTTCCCTTTCTTTTTATTCTTATTTTTCTCATTATTTAAACCTCAGAACTAATACTTATTCTTTTATAAAAAAAATATTTAAATGAATCTTCTTAGTCTTGCTCTTTGTCAAAAAAACAATATCTAAAATATTTATTGTCATCTCTTTATTGAAAACACTCAATCTTGTGGTATGCATATTATTGTAAACTTCATATTGTTCTTTCTTTTATCTAATTTTTCCTTTTCTTGTTAGTTCTGGTTCTGTTCTGAAATTTATCAGATTAAAATTCAACATTGTGTTATTTCTCACAGAGTCAAATGGGTAGGAATTCTGACACCTAGACTCACTAAACTAGCACCAGCGAAGGGCAAAAAACTTTGGGTTAGTGATACACCTTTTGTGCATGACCTGGTCTCTTGATTTGTAAACAGAATTAAGGGTGGGTGGGAGGTAAAGAAAAATTGAACCTAAATTTGTTAAGGGGTTTCTCCTTAATCAAGTTACTTATGATTATGAGATATTAGAATTAGTAAGAACTTAAATGTGGTGGTTTATTGTAAATGGAGCATAGGATGAACAAGCCACAATTTTGCACTCGTTGATTCTTAAAATTACCAATCTTGTGTGGTTACTGTTATTTCCAATCACCATCTTCCTTGGTTGGGTGTTTATTTCCCACCTTCTTTCTTTTTAGGGTGAGATTACCTATCCCTTATTGGGATTGGATTTTCTTTGCTCATCCTTGTTGGTATGCTTTTTAGCCCTTTTTCTCTAGTGAACATGGACTACGAGCGCACTCCTGTTGCACCTTCTACATGCGTGTTGAATTAAAGAACAGTATCTTGAACAATGTTTTGCTAATACACTTTGTTTTGATGAGGAATTTTATTTATTTTGTGACGCTTCAACAATTGCTATAGCAGCAATACTTTGTCAAAAGGACTCTAGTAGTGAGCTTCGCCTGGTATGTTTTTTCTCTAAAACTCTATCAGAAGCCAAAAGACAATGGAAAATACATGAGTTAGAGTTAGCAGCCATTATGTCGGCTTTAGCTGATTAATGGAGACCTTGGTTGATTGGCTCTCCAGCGCCAATAAAGATATTCTCCAATCACCAAAATCTGAAGTACTTTTGTCTGCTCAAAACTTGACTCCAAGAAAAGCCCAGTGGGATTCTTGAATGTCTCTATTTGATTTACAAATTCTACATATACAAGGAAAGAAAAACCCAGCAGACCCACTTAGCCGGCCAATGATTCTCAAGGTAAAGTTGGAAGATCAACTAATTTTTTTTTCAATCAAGATCCAAGGAAAAAGACAGTGAATTAGATTTGAAAGAGTGTTTGTTACCCATGGAAGAAAAGAATGGCAAGGAGGAGATGGAAAAATGGGCTTCCTGATTTTTATTTTTGTCCGCCAGAGGAAGAAATTCTCAACAAGCTGAAATCTTTGGAGCCAGAATCAAGGGAAGAGATTGGGAAGAATGAAAAAGGAAGACTCTGGGAGGGCATATGGTGGTTCAGAGATAAACTGCACATACCTATTGAGCTTAGAGAAGAAATCATTTCATTGTATCATGGGGAAAAATTAGTGGGTCATTCCGGGTTTTTAAGATGGTTCATACAATTAGAAGAACTTTTGATTGGCCAGGAATGCATAAAGAAGTGCTAAATTTTATCAAAGACTGCTTTTCTTGTCAGCAAAATAGAAATAACACAAAGCAAGCAAATAAGTTACACCCAACGGAAAGACCAGATAGGCCTTGGTCACAAATAGGAGTGGATTTTGTTGTCAAATTACCAATAAGTAATGATTTTGATTCTATCTTAGTCATCGTCAACCATTTCACTAAAAATGCACATTTTATACCCGCAAAGGAGTCTTGGAAAACTGAAGACCTAGTTTCCTGTTTCATAAATTGGTTTTTGCGCTATCATGGTCTCCTGGACAGAATAATATCAAGAGAGGCCCAACTCTGGTATCCAAGTTGTGGCATGAATTACTCAAAAGAATGAATATACAACCTGCACCTTCAACAGCGTTTCATCCACAGACAAATGGCCAGACTGAGAGAATCAATATCTCAGGCATTTTGTCAACAAGAATCACAACAATTGGGCGCAGTTGACAGCGTTAGCAGAAATATCATGGGCTGATTCTCCTTTGACTTCGACTGGCTACTCTCTAATTTTCTTGGAATAAGGTTATCACCCCAAGTTAGGTTTTTCAATTTTATCATCAAAAGTGAATAAGTCAGATGAATTTATTCAAAATTTACATCAAGTGCAAGATGACGCTTATGAAAACATACTGAAGGCAAAAGAAAAACATGCCAAATATTCTGATAAAAAAGCTAAAGATCCGTATGAGTTTGAAGTAGGGCAGTGGGTCTGGTTGTCTAGGAAAAATATCAAAACGACTCAACCTTCTAACAAACTCAACTCTTGACATATTGGCCCCTTCCAAATCAAGCAATTAATTGGTACACATTCTGCTCAGTTACAGTAGTATGATCCATGGAAGAAGCTCCATCCAACGTTTAACACTCAGCTCTTAACACCATATTCTTGAAAGGGGAGGGAGGGGGAGCCTCAGCTGTTGTGACAATGTGTGGAAAGAAAGAAAAAATATGGGTTATTAATTTCAAAGATAATATTACATAAAAATATTTATTTATAAAAACTATAAAATAAAAAAGGAAAATAAGTTACGGAGAAAACATTCTAGAATAAAGAAGGGTAGAAAAATAAATATCAGATATGCAGAAGTAGAAAGAAATCAGACAGAAAGAAATCAGACAGAAAGAAGAAATTAGATAAGTAGAAATAAATAAGATAAGGGAAATAAAAATAGTAGAAAATGAAAAATTGTTGGGGAAGAGAAAAAAGATAAAAATATAAATACGTAGTAATTTGTAATTTCCTTTTCCTCATCAAGTCTAACAATTGTCTAGTATCAAAGTTTTGTATCTCAAGGAAAAAATTGAAATAAAAAATAAAAAATAAAAATTTGTCTAAGAAATTTCTGACACCCAGGACCCCCCAAAATCTGTTACAGTAATTTGGTTCCCCAACTGTAATCGTATTTTTCAGCTTTTTCCATGCGCGGGGAATGATTCTTGTGGAAGATATGAATCGCTGATGAATTGAAAATCCAGTCTGGAAGCTCACTCACGTCAGGCTACATAAATATGTAATCAATATTATGTAAGTCACGAGATTCGTGTTATCAGGAGGATTCTGGGGATATTTGCACTCTGTGATTTCTAATTGATGAAATCATGTGTGTCATCACCCGACATATATGATATAACCAACGATAACAGAGGAACCTATTCCAAATTGAATCATCATGATGCTCAAGCCGCTCAATCATCCTCGTTTCATTCACTACGATCAGGATCATGGAGTCATCTACATGGGCTCAAGGAAATCAGGGCAATCCTTCTCTCACCCTCAACCTCCGGCTTATGGAGTGCTCGATTGAACATTCGCCGTACGTACGCCAGTGATGTCATCCTTGATTCCTTCCTTAATCCTTGAATTCGCGGGGGTGTACATACTTATGTACATAAGTCATGTATGACTTTTTTACTCTATGTGCTTACGTGACTACGTAAAACGGCTGTATGCACATCTGATTTAAATGTGTGAGTTTTCGTGTATTGATTTTGATGTTCCCCTCCTTCCAGTGACAAAACCTTTCGTACTTTGATCCCTCTATCTTTCTTATCCTTCCCTCTACATACAAAATCGAGATAAACCACTTTACTTGAATCACCCTTCGTCCGATGTCTAGCTCTAACGCGGATCCTACTGCCAATAACCCTCGCAGCACTTTGTCCAAAGATTTTATTCAAGCTCCTCCTTCACTCACCCAAGCTGTCCCATCTGCCACTCCTACTTCATCCAACAGGAGGTCATCCCTCTTAGCCTCGCTGCTCTCTCCGATCACGCCCCAGCCTCCTCATCTACGTCACAACTCTATGAGTAGTAGCAGCGGAAGCAGTACCATCAGTGTTCCACAATCTTTATCCTCAGCAACAAACGCTGACTATGGTCCTCTGAGTGGCTCTCCCGCCTCCTCGATTGCATCTCCCAGTGCCGCCAGGCCAAGCCCAATTCAGGGCTCTAAGCCTAACTTTTCTCCCGGCTCTCACAACACCCGTCAGGCTAGTCTTAGTGAGAGCTTCAGTAGTCTTGCTAGCTCCCTCGGATGGCCCTCCTCAGCTGCTACCTCGAGCACTCAACCCATTTCTATCCCCAACTGTGACCCAGGCTCAAATATCGACGATCATCATGCTCACTCAGCACTCACTGGATCTAGCGCTCCCACCAGACGCACTAGCATTGGCGCTCCTTCATTCAGAGTACGTCTTTCTTGATGTCATGTTTTTCTTTACCTCACTAACTCGTTTGCTTGTTTTCAACTCCCTCACTTTTAGCGCGCCTTTGAGTTACCAAACTACAGTAACCTTTACACCCACAATGATAACTCTTATGATTCGTCTGCCCCTGTTGATCCATCTCGCCGTGGTAGATCGGGATCTCTATTTAGCTCGTTTGGAGTCGGAGACGCAAGCAAGCGAACTTCTGGCCCACCCAGAAGAAAGTTAAGCCCAATGGGCGAGAGGGTTAGCATGATCCATTTGTTGTCAGACAAGAGAAAGAAAGCAAACACTCAATTGCCTGTACTGATTTGCTCCTGTTTTATTCAATCACTCAGATGATAAGAGATCACCCATTTTGACTACCAGCCTTTTTTAATTAAACCTTTGTAAATAAAATCTCCTCCGTCTTCAGACAGAAGAAAGCAGCGAACACCCATTACCGCAATCCTCCATCTCGTATTCTCCGCAGCTGTACCACCACACTTGACACTGCTAGACCTCCGGCTTGTATCTTCACGCGGCTGCATTCATTTGCTCATTGACCTTTCTCTTGCAAATTCTGCGTTTTGGTCGAACCGGCGCTGAAGAAAAGAATTGTTTTAGTGGCTACAAAAGCTCCACCACGCGAAGCTCATGTCTGCTCTTTTCTCTTTGTGGGCCCACAGATCCCCAATGTACTCTCAGGCCCATCGAAACGTCAGATTAGTAACTGTGATATGAAAAAAGCAAAGAAGATGACATGGTTATTCTATGTAGTCGAAAAATATCATTTTGATTTAATGTTGTATTATATAGTAACTTTTCAAATTGTTGTTGTACCGCAGAAACAAGTGCGCTTACTTAAAATACACATGCATAGCTAGTAATGAATCAACTACCAAATCAAAACCACCAGCCGTCCATTCTGAGTCCTGCCTGCCGGTTTCCGAATTCCTCTTATCTATGAATCTCAGAAGAACGTCTGTCTGATGAACTAACCTGCTATTGGACTGCATTCAACCTAAAAAAAGTGATTCAAACATCAAAAAACAAAATTTGAATCAAGACTTCATTAATTTTGATTTAGTGAAAGGATCCATTAGCTACGATCAACCTTTGTTTCTGCTAACTGCTCTGGATGTTGTTTTGAGTAAGTTTGTTAAAATTGTTCATGTCATGTAAATAGCACCACAAAAAAACCGTCTTATCTGATTTAAATCAAAATGATTGTGTGCACATTGTTCATGTCATGTAAATAGCACCACAAAAAAACCGTCTTATCTGATTTAAATCAAAATGATTGTGTGCACTCAAAGCTCAGGAGAGGCATAATTTGGTGACAGCTATTTTCAATTTACTCATCATCACTGCCCATCTAAGAATAGTTTTCTTTTTTTTTTCTTTTGATTTCTTGAAATGGCCGACCACAGGCTCAAAGAATCCTGCCATTGGGGTAAAATATAGGTTCAGGTTTGAAGAATGTTACTGCAGTTTACCTCTCTTGAGCCTTTCATACAACTGATAGCAGTTTTTTTGTGGCTTTTCTCTTGGAGAATCTCAGAATCATCCAAATTGGCTTGAGTTATTAAACCAACCCAGAGAACATGGATATGATAAACATGTAATGAGTAAATTATAGAATTAATTTTTAAAAAAAAAGGTCAATATCTTTTTGGTAGTCACCAACTTTTTTTGAATTTTTTTTTTAAAAAAAAAAACAGAAGATTTCAAAGTTTGTAGTGAAGAATCTGAAAAAACCATGATAAGAGAAGAAAAAAAAGAGAGTGAGTGATTATTGTTTTTTGTTCATTGGGTGTGTGAATTTTAGTCAGGTTTTAATAATCAATAGAATAATTTTGAAATCAAGAGAATTCCTGAACCTGATCAAAAGGAAAGAAAAAGAAGGTTCATTTTGGAGTTGATCATGAAGAGAATGTTCAAGTTTAATTTCAAGTAATCCAAGCTCAGATGAAGCACAAGATTTGACCATGTGGCATGGGTTTTCCACACCCAAAATCTTGTCTGACACAAAATTTTAGATAAGGTTTATAAATGTTTACAAATTAATTTTTCTTATTTTTCTTATTTTTTGTATTTTTTTTTGTGTGTATATCATTTTGTTTTTCCTGTTTCTTGTCTGTTTCTCTCTTCCTTATTTTTAATTTTTAATTTCTTTATTTCTTTATTTTTTTTTATTCCTCTTGATTATTTTATTCCTCTTGATTATTATATTCCTCTTGATTATTTTATTTTATGTTTCTTTATCTTAATTTTTTTTTTGGTTTTAGTTTTACTGCCAATCCAAGAAAGGTTGTCTACAGCCTATACCAAAAAGGATGTCCTGCCCACAACCCCGGGAATTCCCAGCCTCCCCAATTTTCCACCCAAAACCGCCATCACGAAACCGCCACAGGCGGTTATACGGCTCACCAATACAAATCTGCCAGCCTGTGCAACCCGCTGCCCGCCCCCCCACCCCCCACTTCCCAATAAATTCCATTCCACCAATTTTTTTTTCTTGCTCAATTTCTCATGTAAGCTTTTTTTTTTTCTTTATATTGACTGCATTTTTGTATCTTTCCTCAACAGTTCTCTCACCCACAGCACCAATACTCTTATTCTAGGCTCAAAAATTAGATGAATTCCTCACAATAAAACGTACATACCGTTTTTTTGCTGTTTTTTTAATTTTTCCTCTTTTCTACCTTTTTTTTTTAGACTCTTGGACCCTCAGATCTCTCAATCACCGCTACAATACCCGTCTTGTTTGCTTAAAATTTTGTTGCATTGCTCAAAATAATATGTACATACCAATTTTTTTTTTGTTTCTTTTTGGTTGTTTTGCTCATTTTGACTATATCTTTCACCCTCAGTTCTCTAACTCACAGCACCAATACGATTTGGTTGGATTGCTCAAATAGGTATTGTTTTTTTCCTGATCTTTTTGGGTCTTTTGTTCATTTTTGATATTTTTTAATTCATCTTCTTGGGCTTCCTCGGTAGTTCCCTCACCCACCACACCAATAACCTTATTTTTCTGCTTAGTATTTGGTTGGTTTGCTCAAAATCAAACGTACGTACCTCTTTCTTCTATTTTTTTTTTTTTTTCTTTCTTTTTTAATTCATTTTTTTGGCTTTCCTGGTATTTCACTCACCCACCACACCAATAACCTCATTTTTCTGCTTAGTATTAAGTTGGTTAGCTCAAAATCAAACATACATACCTGTTTCTTCTAATTTTTTTTTTTCTGTTTTCTTTCTTTTTAATTAATTGTTTTGGGTTTGCCCCATAGTTCCCTCAACCACCACACCAATACCCTAATTTTTTTGCTTTATATTGGTTGGTTTGCTCAAAATCAAACGTACGTACCGGTTTCTTCTATTTTGATTTTATTCTGTTTTCTTCAGGACATTAATGACATGCTTACTCCCTGCTGATTTATTTTGATGATACCGATTCCAGGCTCAGTGGCTTTCAAAAAATATGATCCACAAGTAAAGGCAATAGTGGTGAAGCTGTTGATGCAAGGTTCCAGTCCTGGAGACATTAACAGGATTATTGACATGAATGTTTCAACACAATCTATGCGCCAATGGTGGTCTCTATTCTTGACCACTCGCAAGGTTGTACACAACCCAGCTCTTTATGAGAAGAGAGGGGCTCCCCTCAAGGTGACAAGTGAAGAACGTGAGTTCATACTTGATGTCTTGAAGCATGAACCTTGCCTGTATCTGGATGAGATACAGGCACATGTAGAGGCTATGACTGGCATATGCCACCCCCAGAATGAAGATTACATCACAAGCTAATCAACCGGCTGCACATTTTGCTCAAGGTAGCTTGGACCATTGATCCCAGCTGATGCCCTTACAAGCAGGCCAATTTCATAGGTAAGGTGGCTGATATGCAATCTGAGTATCTGGTGTTTCTTGGTAAGTCCGTTATGTCTTATATACTTATTTTTTTCACAAAAACCAACCAATTTCCCCACTTGCTTTAATATTTATTACACAGATAAATGTGCAGTTACTGCTAACGACCAAAATTGTTGATATGGAAGAGCACATATTGGTTCTTGTACTGCACATGTGCCCCACGCCAATGCAACCATACGGTGGAGTGTACTTCCGGCAGTTTCTTTGGATGGTGTTGTTGTGGTAATGGCACAAGAAGGTTTGATTAACCACATGGACTTTGAGTACTTTCTGGAGGTCATGCTGGTGAGTCATGTGATTAAATCTGTTTAATTCTTGAAGATGCTGATATCCTACCATGGTAGCTGCCATGTATGAACTCTTTCCCAGACCACAATAGCGTGTTGATCATGAATAATACCAAAATCCATCATGGCGGCTGCATTGATGAGCTGTGTGCCAATAGGAATATCCTCTGCATTCATCTGCCACCCTACTCTCCGGATTTCAACCCCA
>KN361732.1:717-17069 GCA_000785685.1 Uromyces viciae-fabae
CAAAAATAGTTAGTCAAGTAATCTACTAAGTAGCATATTGAATTTAAAATATTAAAATATCTAGTTCTTCTTGTGTTGAAGTAAAAATAGTCTTCTTGTGTTGCAGTAAAAGTAAATAGTCTTCTTGTGTTGAAGTTAAAATTGTCTTCTCATGTTGAAGTAAAAATAAATAGTCTTCTTGTGTTGAAGTAAAAATAAATATAGTTCTTCTCGTGTTGAAGTAAAATAAATAGTTCTTCTTGTGTTGAAGTAAAACCATTATTATTCTAGAATCAAATTTGAAACACAAATTACTTGATATCGCTTAATAAAATAAAAATTCTATTAGATAAATATATATTTTGAAATTAAAAGAATGAATTTCTTTCTTTTTGGATTCAAATTTAAATTACTTAATCATCATCAATTGAAATATTGATGCGCTTTATTTTTTGTTTTGTTTTTATATACAAATCCAATGAAGAGTTGTTGAATTTTCAGTCCTAAATTTTTGACTCTCACGTGATTAAGCTCTCACCTCAAGTTACAATTTTAATCCAATCAAAAATAGTTAGTCAAGTAATCTACTAAGTAGCATATTGAATTTAAAATATTAAAATATCTAGTTCTTCTTGTGTTGAAGTAAAAATAGTCTTCTTGTGTTGCAGTAAAAGTAAATAGTCTTCTTGTGTTGAAGTTAAAATTGTCTTCTCATGTTGAAGTAAAAATAAATAGTCTTCTTGTGTTGAAGTAAAAATAAATATAGTTCTTCTCGTGTTGAAGTAAAATAAATAGTTCTTCTTGTGTTGAAGTAAAACCATTATTATTCTAGAATCAAATTGCATATTCATTGTTGTAAATACTATAAGTTTAGATTTACAAATAATGAAATAAAAATCATTGGTTCATCTTAATCTTTCCCCCAAGTCCCTTCTGGGAATAAGTCCAATCAGTTATGCTTTAACTATAAAAGTAAAAACCCTTCATCCTCGACTTACGATGCGCTTTATTGTTTGTTTTGTTTTTATATACAAATCCAATGAAGAGTAACTTAGAATTTGAGCAAAAAAAAAAAAAAAGTATGATGGTGTAAGATTTTTAATGAATGAATGTCTGGATTGTTTGTGTTCAAAAAAGAAAAGAAAAGATGATGATTTTGAGTTTATTTCACTTTTGGTTGGCAAGTTTTGATATTTCATCTTCGGAAAGCCCATCTAATCTGCATAATAAGTATTCCACCTTCAAAACCAAAAAAAAAAAGGGAGCAATAATGAAGGGTATAATTATTTAGTATAAGTAAAGTGATAAATAAGAATTTATGATGTTATAGATTTAGATCAAACTTACTTCAACTCGTCTAGTTAAAGGAATAACCCAATCTCGATACATTTCTACGACTACTTTTGCATCTACTTTATGATTAGCTTGAACTTGATTTAAATTATCAGTTATAATATCATTCACAATTTCTTGTCCATATGTTAATGCTTTTTTACTCAATCTTTCTATTAAAATAGCTTCTACTTCTGGTTTTGTGATTAATTTCTCTAATTCTTTCGTGTTCCTTTCTTGTATAAATTTTATAAATTTTCTTGGTTCATCTCGAAATTTTGATTCAGCGACAAATTTTCCTATCGGGATTTTTTTTTTTTTTTTAACATTTTCAATAATTTTGGTCGATTTTGTTTTTAAAAAAAGGATAAGGCATATTAGTGTAATCCTGATGCACAAAGAGTTCGATTGATTAAAAAAAAAAAGAAGAAAAAAGTAAATTTTAAGGAACAAACCATAATGAATACGACGAGATACAGCTTGTAAAATCTCAACATCTCTGGTAGCAGAGCTACCATAATGACCATCATCATCTGTTTTACCTTGTCTTTTTGTAAGAATATTTACAATTTTATTTATGTAAAATTCTTTGATAATATTATTTAAATTAATTTGATTAGGATATAAAACTTTTGGAAAATCTATTGGAGGTAAAATTGATAATGGTAATTCGTTTCTTGGTGTGAATGGATACTCATCAGGTGCTTCGTATCTTCGTACTTTAGCTATCTCAATCCAAAAAAAAAAAAAAAAATCAACCATTGTTTTTTTTTTTTTTTAACTCTGAAGATTCTTGATCATTTGAAATAATCTTAGTTTGATGTTACTTAGCCATAAGAAGTATTCTAAATATCTATTATTATGAGTTTTATTTTTATTTTTTTGTAGACAAATAGAATTTGACGTGTTTAGACTTACCATGAGTGATTTCAGTTTGTTTTAACATCCAACCAAGGAATGAAGATTCATTTGAATCTCTTTCTAATTCAGTAAATTTACTCGAGCAATCATAAATAGTTTTATTATGAGCGAATTGAGCTCGTTCAATTAATACTAAACATGGTAATCTTAATTTAACCAAAGCTATATATATATATATAAATCAAAAAAAAAAATGTTAATGAGAAACTAAGAGGAGACTTACAGAAGGTTATAGTGTCTTCAAGTCTCATGAGAATTTTTCGTATACAATTTAAATCTAATGGGTCGTCCATCTTGTCTTTTCTTTCTAAAGATAATATTTCAAGTTGAAAAAATGAAAAAAAAAAAAGACTTGGATGGGTATTATTGAACGACCAGATTGAGATGAAATAGAATTTGAAGATTTTTAATTAAATAAGTTATACTGTATATGCACCAAAAAAAAAAAAAAAAAAAAAAGAAAAATTAAAAACCCAATCACAAGATCGAAATTAAATAAGATAAATTCAAATTAATTTAAATCCAAATTAAGATATATAAAAAAATGAACTAAGATGAAAGAAGTCAATTATGTATAACAAAAAATTGAAGGGAATGGGTATCAGGTTCAGT
The DNA here is from genome assembly GCA_000785685.1 of Uromyces viciae-fabae. Lineage (NCBI taxonomy): Eukaryota > Fungi > Basidiomycota > Pucciniomycetes > Pucciniales > Pucciniaceae > Uromyces > Uromyces viciae-fabae. Next base: position 3,562 of record KN361732.1, read on the forward strand.
CCTGAACTAAACAAAAAAGAAAAACGAAAAAAAAAAACAAGTGGAATGTTGGTTCTAATTTTGGGGTTGGAGTTTAAAACAGCGCGTCCATGGTTAGTCCCCGAGGCGAGGGGGGAGGGCGCGTCAAAAACCCAATGCCCCGGATAATTTCAAGAAGCATTTGACCACACCATAATGTGAAGTATTGTTGATTTCTAAAAAAAAAAAAATTATGGGAAGATTTTTTTCCTCAAAATGGGAAACTAAAATGTTAAATTTTTCTAACATCAAAAAAAACAAAAAAAAACAAAAACTCTTGCCCAAAAATTTAATCCCCCCCCCCCCAAAATAAAAAGAGAAAAAAAAATATTTACCTTGAATCCACTCTGAAAGAATCACAAAAAAAAAAAAAATCTAATGAATTGAAATTTTTTTAAAAGTGTTGAGAGAATTGAAAACTTTTATCAGAAATCATGCAGTACTGATTCACCCACTGTGATGCTGAACTTCAAAGTAGGTTTTTTGGTTATTTTACATCAATTTACACTGTGAGCATACTTGACTGGAGTAATTTTATGCCAGTTAATCTAGTATTCAGTCAATCAATTTTTAATAATTTGGTTGAGCTGATCTTATGACAAATATGTATCAACAGGGCGTCACTTTGATAAGTTGGATGGGGGCCAGACATAGTGGGTGTCGTCCAGGGTTGGTCCTTTGTGTGACTGGTCTGTTACACACGGCTACAGTCAAAAAACATCATCAGATTGTTGTGACGCAGGAGTGTCACATACCTGTCACACTCGCCCATAGAAGCTCTAACGCTCATTAACCCAAACCATCGAGTCTCGACCTTAATCAATCACATCAATCAAATCAATCAATCAAGCTATAAAACTTGAAGATGCCACCTAAACGTATGGTGATTTTTTCTCTTCTACATTTTTCATAAATAAAAATACTCATGGATTATACTGATGCCTGACTGACTGCTCTGACTTGATTCACACAGATGATCTAAATAGTATGTCCTTCGATTTCCATCCTATAATGATGACTTGATTTTATTTGTAAAACAATTTTTTTTTGAATAATTCAATTTTTTTTTTTTTTTTTTTTTTTTTTTTTTTAAAAATTTGTGAAACATGTTTAGGAGCGAATCCATACGTTCGAATGTCAAAACAATCACTTGGTAAAGAATGCAAAATTTGTACTCGACCATTTACAATTTTTAGATGGCTTCCTGGAGCTGGAATGAGATATAAAAAAACTGAAATTTGTCAAACTTGCGCTAAGCTCAAAAATGTTTGTCAAACTTGTTTACTCGATCTTCAATATGGTTTACCTACCCAAGTTAGAGATACCGCACTTGGTATTAACTCTAAAGCTCCTATCAGTAATATCAATCGGGAATACTATGCCCAAAATGTATGCCCCCCCCCCCTTTTTTTCTTTTTCTTTCTATTTATTCATTCTCCTTTTTATCTTAATGTCTTCGTAAGGAAGCGTGTCATTTTTCAACAGAAACTGATGCAATCTTTCTTTTTTTTTTTATTATTTCATATTTTTTTCACCTGGAACAGATGGAAGGAAAATTAGAGGGATCTTCTGATTTGATTAATTATGATCGACAAGATGTAGGCGGCAAGGAGGTATTGAAACGATTAGCCCGTACTGACCCATATTATGTTAGTGATTTTAAACCAACTCAAGTAAAAAGGAGTAAGAAGAAATGTTGATCTATCACAAAAAATTCTCCAGAAACGAAATAGGCCGCATATTTGTTCGTTCTACGCGAAGGGTGAATGCGCTCGTGGAGATGGTTGTCCTTATCGTCATGAACTACCTGTCGAAAACGAACTTAGTAAACAAAACATTCAAGATCGATGTAAGTTAATTGAATAACATCTTCAATTCTTTTTTTAAACAAAGTCACCATTATCAGCGTTGGTTGATGACGATCTAAAATTTGTCGTATACAGATCATGGACGAAACGACCCAGTGGCTCGTAAGATTCTATCAGCTCATGCTGCAACAGCTGGACTTACACCACCTGAAGATGAATCAATTATCTCACTCTTCTTATCATCATTACCACCGGAAGCGACGAACGAATCATTAATCAGACATTTTTTCACTTCGATTGGAATTGAATCACATAAAATTAAGTCGGTAGTAGTAGTACCGACTTCTAAATGTGCATTTGTGAATTTTATTAATCGATCGGTTGCTGAAGATGCAGCTAGTCGTTGTAGTGTTCGCGTTCAAATCTCAGGTAAAGATGTTATGGTTCGTTGGGGTCGTTCAAAACCACGAAAAAATGGCCAAAATTCTAATCCCGCTGGTCAATCTGAAGCTAATATTGATGATCAACCCGCGATTATCGGAGAGCGTGAAATTGCTAGTAGCATGTAAATTGTATAATAATAATTTTACTCTTTCTTTCCATTACCCGTTTTGTTTTTTTCTGCTTGCGATATAAGGTATCCGTGTCTTAAACTAGTATCACTTTATTCTCTGAGTCCAAATGGGGATGATAAGTTTGATGCAAGAATTATATGGTCTTCTTGGCAAGTCGATAGATATACCCAACATTAGGAAAATAACCATTGATATATCTACTAAAAACCTTATGCTTCCCATCGTCTGGTATTCGGACTCAAAAACCCTAATGTATGCCCCAAAGCAACTCAATGAGACCAATTCTTGATGATTGGTCATTTTTTCAATTCTATTTCTTTATATAATTACCTATACCTATTCTTATTGATTTTTGAGCAACAAAAAAAGCACATGGTTTACTTGCATTGCAGTACAGGGCCTAGGCGGGAGTCTACAGCGGTCCAATTACCCCTTCTTACATGGGATAACATCAATGACACATTCCATCTTAATTCATGTAGCACATTGAACTAAAATTTTGTAGAGAAGATGAAAATGAAATGGAAATATAAAATAAAAAGATGAATTTTTAGTTATTTGTCAAATTTATAAAAAATGATCTATGAATTGACTCATTTCCATTTTCCATTTTAATTAAGTTTCAATGAATCTCAAAAAATGCAAACAGTTGAGCTTAGATTCATCAAATGAACGGTTAAAGCAAAAAAAAGAAAAATGCTGAAAAAAAAAACCTCATTTTGACATTGACAAGAAAAAAAAAAAAACTCAACTCTAAGCGCTAAAGGCCGTAATGAAAATATTTTATTAGTTATTTATTTTGGCAGCTGGTGGTTTTTTTTTTTGTTCTTTCAAATTGATTTTTTTGTTTTTTTTTTGCTTTGCTTTAATCATTCAATTGATGATTGTAAGCTAAACTATGCGCATTTCTTGAGACCCATTGAAACAAAATCACTTTTACGTTTACTTTTGTAAAATTTTGATACATGCGCCTGTTTTCGCAAAAGTAAACGTAAAAGTGACTTTCTTTGCTTCCCCGTGGATAAAATTTTTATCCCACATTTTAATAGTGTGGAAATACATGTGATAAAATTTTTAGCGCATATTTCCCGTGTTAACCATTTTTTTTATTTTTTTTTTTTGATTTAGTGTACTCCCTAAATAAGGAGTACTTCTATGTTTTTTTTTTGAGCTAAAAAGCTCAGAAATATGTGGCAGGGGGGCTCAGGAGGTTGTCAAAAAAATTTGGTAGCTTTAGGACCATTAGAAGTATTTTTTAAAAATATTTAAAAAATCCAAAAAAACTCATTCCTCCTGACGTCAAAAGGCGGTGCAAGGCAGGATTTGGGCGGTGCGAAAACCGGCCCCCTTTAAAAAATGATAAAAAATATAAAAAAAAAATATGAAAAAATATAAAAAAATATGAAATAAATAAGAAAAAAAATGATAAAAATAAGAAAAAATATAAAAAAAATAAGAAACTAAACCATAATGTTTCATATTTTCTTTTTTGTTGCTTTATTGTTTCTCTTTTTTCTTTTTTATTATTATGGCTATTTTCTTTCTTTACCTTTTTTATTTTTTACTTTACCTATATATTCATTCTTTTTCTGTTATTTTTCCTCTTCTAATTCCTTTTTTCACAATTTCTTTCATTTTCTTCTTTTTTTATGATTTTTTTTTCTCTCTCTTTAATTTTTATTTTTATTTTTCTCTTTTTTTTTTTCTTTTTTTTTCTATTTTTTTTTTCTCTTGTTTTTCTCTTTTTTTTTTCTCTTTTTTTTATCTTTTTCTTTATCTTTTTTTTTATCTTTTTTTTCTCTTTTTTTCTTTTTTTTTCTCTTTTTTTCTTTTTTTTTTCTCTTTTTTCTATTTTTTTTTCTCTTTTTTTGCTCTTTTTTTCCCTTTCCTCTTTTTTTTTTTTTTTTTTTTTTTTTTTTTTTTTTTTTTTTTTTTTCTTTTTTTATATTTATATTTCCTTTTTTATATTTTTCTTTTTTTTTCTTTTTTTTTCTGTCTTTTCTTCTTTGTTTCTTCTTTTTCTAATTTTTTTTTTTTTTGTGTCATACTGAAACAACACCCCATAGGGAGGGTGAAGTACTCAAACGACACCCCCCGGGGGTGTCGTTTTATTATTTTCACCAGGTGTCTAAAAAGACACCTCGTGCGGGCTGATTTTTACTAAAACAACACCCGGCACGTCGCGAGGTTCACCTCGCGACGTTGTTTCGACTGCGGGTGTCGTTTTAGTAAGTCGGGGGCTCGTTTTAGCACGCCGCTAAAACTATTTAAATATCTAATCTGGAGTTATTAATCAAACCTTTGGATTTAAAGAGCCTGATCATTCAGTTTGAATTGGGAATTCAATCTCAAACCACATTGGTCTTACCTAGATAAATTACAATTCCTATTAAAATCTAACTCTTAATTCCTCTATTATCAAGAGTTTTTGATCAAATAAATCTGGAGAAACCAAGAAATTAAGGAGCTCAAACTCATCATCACCTCTGATCAATCTTCTGAAGGTATGGGAAAAGCTTTCAGTTGACTTGTTGTGTAACCATTCATTCCTAACAAAAAAGGTAAGAATTTTTTTTTTATTTCTAAAAAAATCTAATATATTAAATAGGATTTATGGATATAAGTTTTCTGCATTCAGATCTCCAATATCTTTTTCTGTAGCTAAGAAAAAAAAAAAAATAGTAATTAAATTTTTTAAGAGGACATTAGTTTTTCTGACTTTAAATGACCCCTCAAATTTTCTGGAATCTCTTCCCTCTCTAGACACTAAGACTTATCATAAAGATTAACATTCATCTTCTAATTGAACCAAGAGTAATTTAAAAATATTTTATACCATATGATTTCTTTCTTTTGGTGGAAAAAAGAAACCAGTTCATCAATTTTGGAATAGATGATATGTGAGGGCAGGAGTGGGCTCTTAAAAATAATAATTATGTTCTTTGATAACATCCTTGAGAATTCAGAATCAGGATCATGGGAATATGGATTATTGAATAATGCAGATTTTTGGAGGAAATTTAAGTAATGATAATTTATTTCATAAAAAACATGATAAAACCATGGTTATAGAATAAACTTAAATAAAAAAAACCTTATACTTAATAATTTGGGAAATCACAAATTCTGATCTGAGAATGAGCACAAAAAGTTATGGTCTGGTGCATATTGAATGCTGGCTCTGATACAGAATATGTCACTTTCCAATTTGAGTTAGAGTCGTCAAAGCTACCCTTTTATGTCTTAGCATACACACCTTTCTTCTTCTTCTTATTCAAATTTACATTTCTCATTCAAAATTTCTATCTCTTCACAAGGTCCATCATTGCATCATAAGGAACTAAAATATAAATATAATTTTTTACAAAATACTTTTCAACATTTATTGTTATTGTTATTGTTATATTTTCTTTTTTCTTTCTTTCTTTTTTTTTATATAGATAATTCATTTCTTCTTTTTTTTGGAAATTTTAAAACCAAATGAAATAAATGATAATTGAATTGTTCAAAGATTTTTTTTTTTTACACACAAAACATCTAGGATATCAAGGATCACTAAGGAATAATGAACTACTCAATAAACTAAACCGCTTCTATGATTTTTGATTTTTGATCAAGCAAAGAAAAAAAATTATACAACTAAGGATGTTTTTTTTTTTTAAAAAAAAAAGTAAAAATAAAGAATAAATAAGTGTGAAGGCGCATCCAGCCACGAGGAATAGAGGTTTGAGCTCTCAAGTTAAGTGATTTCATCTTTTTTTTTTGGATCTACCTGAAAATGAGGTTGGTGGTTTACAACACAAGTGGAGAGTGGAGAGAAGTCCTCCTCCATTGGAGCAGAAGATGATTAAGAAATCTACCTTCAATATAGGTCCTCAACTGGTGCTTGAAAAACTGCGCTTAATGTATTCCATCAAGTATGATGGTTGTGGTAAACTGAACCATAGAAATCGATCATTTCTATTTCTATTCGAGTTCTTTAACAAAGGTACTATGTACCAGATTTCAAGGAGAGAAAAAAAAAAAGATAAATTTCATATAATAAACTTTTGTTTATAACTTAAAACAAATAATAATAATAATAATAATAATAATAAAACTTACTTTCATTTAACCAATCGACAAAACGAGATGTATAACCTCCTTCTTTATTTGAATAATGTTGTGCAGTTTCACAATAGATTTTTAAGTGAAAGTGAAGGTTACCACTCCTTGGTCCCATAGCATTCAAAATTAAAAATTTTAAAGAGGGTTGAAAGTAAACAAAATGTTGTAACATTCTAATTGCAGCTTGAGCTTCATAGTCCTTATCTTGCTCAGGTCGTTTCTTAATAAATTTTAATAAACCTCTGACGATTTCAGAAGGTTTTTGGCCTAATGAATCCCGATACCATCCCATTGGTAACGATTGTAATGATTCTAAAGCCGAACTTAATTGACGTCCCGATATTTTTGAAATGTAAAGTTCCAATTCGTATCTTCCAAATAGTTCGGCAAGATAATCCGCTGAGAAATCAATCAAAGGGATTTAAAATAAGATTAGAATTTATTTATGATAAAGAGTAAATTATAGAATTCACATACGTCTCAGTATATCGTTTTCAAGGCTAAACTTGGGGGCGGTTTCATGGGCGCCATCTGGGTACTTTTTGACTACCTCACTAGCAATAAATTTTAAGAATCTTGGATTCTTCATAAGATTTTCTTGAATTTTAAATGTAATAGATTTATTCCATCTACTCAGGTAAGCCAGTAGTCTCATCACTATATCTTTCTCCCATGCTGAAAGACTTTGATCTGCTTTCTCTGCTTTATTCGGGGCCACTAGCTCAATCAGTTCACGCAAAACTACTTGGGCAGATTTAGGATCATTAGGATCTACAGGAAAACCCGTTAAATGCAAATCAGGCGCCAAAATTCTGTTAGCTAAAGCTCGAATGTTCTCCGTGGCATGGAGAGAGTTGATGTATCGTTGGAGGGCGGTACGTTCTAGCAAAGGTCCAGCTTCGGTGTCTAGACGGATAAAAAGTAGTTTATTTATTCATTCTGAGGCTAGAAATATACACATTCGGTTCAAAATGACTCTGAAAATTTATTCAGGAAGTGCTTACCTGAAAATATAAGTTTTCTCTCAACGGAATTGGCGGGTAGATGGTCCATTAATCGAGGGCTATACAATCTAAAAAGTATTTTAACTACAGATATTCTAAAGTCTTCCTCCGTCAGTTTCTTCTTCCAAGTTTCTAGTGCATCATGATTGATCGTAGCAATGTAACGAATGATTTTATAGATATAAAATTCATCTTCTACATCGGAAAGGATCTTGAGGAGTTCCATAGCGTCGTTCATGATAGTCTTAATCTCTCCATCTTGAATCACGTGAGTACCTTTCTCTACCTCTGTCCAAGTATGTACATCTTTACAATGCTCCAAGCGTTCACCAATTCGTTTCACCTGGTCGGATAAAGGTAGCTCATTCAGATCTACTAACACTATCCTCATGAACTTTTCTTTAACCTCTTGAGATGCTGCTTGCTCATAAAGATTGAATCAGTGGGAGTTTTTAAATTTGATCTCTTTTTTGGAAATACTCACTTGAAAGCCATTCCGCTTCGAAAGAGTGCTTCAGTCGAAGATCAGGAAGACTGTTGGGTCTCAAGTCCTTAATAGAAAGGGCCAATGCCTTAAAAACCCATGGCTCCATATTTGCACATTCGATCAAGACTTGCTTTGCTTGAGGGTTATAGCTAGTTATGTGATTTATTGCACTCAAAATGACTGCTCTTTGCTGAGGTGAGAGTGCTTGAGTGGCTAAAGCATCTACCAATTCCGACAATAAGCTCTGAGTTTTTCGATCCCATTCGGTTATAGCGGGTAGAGTACGAAACGAGTATTCCAAGTATTTGAACCAAGCGGGAGTTAGGGTACCAGGCTTACTTGCGCCTATAAAGTTTTGACCTATTTCTTTCCTTTCATCTTCTTCCTTGGGAGCTACATTTAAAAATTCCAAAATGTTAGTGACACATCATTCTTCAGCCTTCATTTTTGATCATCCACTTACCGCCTGATGATAGTTTGCAAGGTCAAAGTGAATAGGAATGATACAATCAATACAACTCAGACTTTCACGGGTAATTCTTTTTGTTTAACTCACCGTATTTAATTTTTATAACTAAATTTAACCACAGACGTACAAGTTGAACGTCAGACAAACCAACTACTTCCATACTTGTTTTTGGGAAACCAAGAGAAGAAGAAAAAAAAAAAGGTCACTCACAAGAATCGGATTCCGAATCACTTCCCCAGAGGAATTCCTTTATTTGAGAAAAAAAATCTTCTGTTTTTTTATAACAAGAAATGAAAGCATTCTTGAGGCATTTCAAAGGGTGCTTCCATATCCTTTCTGACTTTCTCTTCTTTCCTAGGATATCAGATAGCAAGAGTCTTGCTTGTGGATCTGGAACACTTTGGGTGGGTCTTGGGGTGTTAATAGTATTAGACACCTCAAACGAATCAACTGAATTTGAAGAGACACTTTCAGATTGGTGAATTATTTTTGAGCGGCCACTTGTATCTTGTATTAATTCAGATTTATTCGTTAATCCTCGAGCTGATGGAAGCAAGGAGAGAAGATGACCCCTCCAAAGACAAACAAACACTAGCCAAAATGTTAAACTAGCTGAATGTAACATAGCTTTGGGCTCGGTGCTGTTTGAAACGCTAGAGTATTGAGAATTGGACCTTTCCTACCAAGGTGGAACGGCGCTTGGTTGGTCGTTAAGCAAATATTCTGGTGAAACGGGACATGTCTAATGAAATTTTGATATCCATCATGGTACATAGAGTAATGAGATTGAAAACTCGCTTTGTGAAACGTGATGCGCAGTGGTAATATACACTTCCTGCCCGTTGCAAACGTTGTCGGCATTCTAGGTACATGGTAAGCGGAATTGTGAGGTTTGTTAAACGAAATCCATTGCGAGTTAATAAACCAGCCTTTGCTGATTTGAAACCCAAATGTTGCTAGTTTCACAATGTGTTGCTTCTACAAAAGATGCTGACCTTGTGGATCAAGAGTTGGAAATAGGTAAGACACAGAGTAAAGATTACTCTAACATTCTGTTCTAGTGAGTGGATTCTCCAGACCCTGGGCTATGTATTTATGTCCTGAAAATAATTTTTAAAAGTAATAAGTTATCTATCTGGCTTTCCAAATTTTCTAAATCCGAGCCACCCACAACCTCACACCTAAAGTCAAATTTTTTAATTCTTATGGTGACTTTTTTACCTAATCTTATACATGACAATATTTATTTAATAAGATTCTTGCTATTCAGTTAAATGTTGATTATCATTTTTTGCTCCTTTTTTGCTCTATTTTTTTTCTTTTTGTAAGCTCTCTGAAAGATGTCAGTTTTTTTTTTGAGCCCCCCATCAGGCTGCAAACGGGTCGGGTCAGACCACCAAACTCATGCCCGGACCCGACGCGGAAAAATCTTATTCCGGGTCGGGTCAAGGTTTTTTTTTACAATTAGCTGCCCGAACCCGACCAAATGACTGTACCAACCGGGTCCGGGTCGGGTCTAAAAAGACCCGACTCTTATAGTGCTTTTTTTTAATTCTGGCATCTTCACATATTTATTTACATTTTGGGGTCGGGTCTAAAAAGACCCGACTCTTATAGTGCTTTTTTTTAATTCTGGCATCTTCACATATTTATTTACATTTATCATTTCACATATATAATTACTTGTATCTTATCACTTATCAATCATTCACTTGTATCATATGTATCATACATATATTTTTTTTTCTTTTTTTTTTTGCTAGCGTAGTTAACTAAAAAAATATAAGTTAAAAACAAAAAATCAAAAAAGCATCAAGACAAATCATCTTGATTTTTTTTCAGATTCACAACAGTCTTTGCTTTGGGTTCTGAGGCACCTTCATTGTGGATCCAGTCTTGGCCACAAATGAGAGCTTCAACGGTTTCATTGTTGAGACTGCTCCCAAAGTCATTGAGAACCCTTCCCACGGTTGAAAATGCGGATTCAGAGGCAATGGATGTCATGGGTGTCATGAGTACCCGTTTTGCCATTTTCGAGAGGATTGGAAAGCTGGGGGAATTAGTACACCACCAATCCAGTAAGCTGAACTTTGGGCAGTTGTTTGGGATCAACAACGTTGGCTCTTGAAGGTATAGGTCCATTTCGGCCGTCATTGCGGATGGGGCTGTTTGGTACTTTTTTTCATGCTGGAATTTCTTGAACCGTGCCAAAGCATCTGCGGTTGAAACTCTCCGAGGTGATTTTTTATGGTTGTGATTTGAGGGAGATTGAGTCTCATTGTTATTTTCACTATTCAAGCTCATGTTATCGTTGTTTTTATGTTGTGCACTACTGTTGTTAACTTCACCAAACCATTCAGAAATTACAGATTTTATTTTGTCTAGTTTTGTAGTTACAGTTGCAGCGTCAAACTGTTCTTTGAGGAAGAATTCTACGGACTCCAACTTGAAGCGCGGGTCAAACACTTGATTGATTGCAGAAAACACATTCATTTTCTCCCAATACTTGTAAAACTTTGATTTCATCGGGACCACTATCTCCACTAGATGCGGATTTTCATTGATTTTAGGGTCTAGGAGTTGATATTCAATCAGTGCCATGCCTTGATATACTTTGTGTGCTGTTGGATGGTTTGTCATTCCAACAGCCAAAGTGGCTAAAAACATTAAAGATGAGAAAAAATTGAGATTAATGTCAAACAATCAAAAAAGCAAAAATAGCAAATCGGAGAAATTGTGAGATTTGAAAAAATAAAACAAAAAACATACCTTCTTGGAACACTGAAAGAAAATTGTGCATTAACTTTATTTGATCCCATTCTTTTTCATTTGGGAAAGTTTGATATTGTGAGTCTTGCAAAGATAGGGTGAAAAAGGCCTCCTTGTAAGGCAAGGCCAAGTTGATCATCAAATACGTTGAGTTCCAATGTGTTGGAACATCTGTTGATGGTAACGCTTGCAGTGGCATGTTTGATAATTTGATTGCTTCTTTAAAGAGCTGTTTTTGGGCCGGAGTACTTTTTGAGTATTGAACACTGGAACAAATTTTGCTTACTGCAAGATTTGTGATGGCCAGCCCATCCTTTCCAATGAGATTGATTACATGGGCAGCACATCTAACATGAAAGAACTTGCCGTCCAAGTCCGGTGGATCAGAGCTTTGTTGCTTGAGAAGTGACCTGATTTGCTCAACAGCCAAGTTGTTGGAAGAAGCATTATCAAGAGTTAAGAATCCTATTTTGTTTAGAATCTTCCATTCAAGTACAGTGGAGATGACTTGTTCAGCAATTGCGCTGCCAGTATGTGGACAGGGTAGCTCCTTGAAGCTAAGAATAAGTTTTTTCAACTCCCACGTTCCTGAAAGATAATGCCCGGTGACCACCATGAACGGGGTCTGATTTGCAGAGGTCCAAACATTGGTCATCAATGTGATTCGATCAATCAAAAACATTTCCTTCATCAGGTCGGTTTTCATGTCCTTACACATTGCCATGATGTTGTTCTTGAGAGTACTCCTTGAAAGGAGCTTGAAGCGGGGCTGGAGTGAGAATAAAAATGTTTTAAACATGGGGTATTCAACCATTGTGAATGGATGTTTGTGAGTGATCACCATCTTTGTGAGAAGATTGCAAGAGACTTGCTGGGAAAATGTCCAGGTTAAGGTAACTGATGGCAATGATGCAACAGCTACGCTAAGTTAATTGAGGGCCGCTACTCTTGTAGCTTAGCGGTCACCTGCTAACTTCCTGGGGGTTTAGCTTTAGCTGTAGCTCGTTTGCGCTAAATATAGCGCTACTTTAGCTTTTGAACAGCTACCCAAATTTAAAAGAATTTCTAGCTTAGCGCTTAAAGGCCGCTAAAGCTACACATTAGCGGAAAATTAGCTTGTAGCTGATACCTGGAGCTAATGTAGCTGATAAATAGAGCTAATTATGAATTAGCGCTCAGAAATAACATAATTTTTTTTTCTGTACATTTTTTATTTTGTTTTTGTTTTTATTTTTATTTTTATTATTTATTTTTATTTTTATTATTTTTATTATTTTTATTTCATTTCATTTTATTTTTTTTTTTTTATTTTTCTTATTTTTTTATTTTTTATTTTATCTTTTTTTTTATTTATTTTTTTATTTTTTTATTTTTTTTATTTTTTTATGTATTTTTAGTTTTTTTTTATTTGTTTAAGAATTATTTATATTGTAGTGATTTTATATAGGCTGATATCTAAATTCAAGCTGTCTGGTGCAAAATTGAACCACACTGCACCATTAATTGTAAAGCCCATGGGCAGTTTATGACCCAATTAATATTGCAGTGTGGTTCAACTTTATTACCAGACAGCTTGTATTTAGATGTCAGCCTATATGTGTCTTCCAGTGCACTTCCCAGCTATCTTCCACTTCCCCATCTGCCCCTTCCCTATCTTCCAATTCACTCTCTTCCTCCGCTCACCTCTACTGTCATTGGATACGGAGAATCAATCACCAATAAGCCTAGGCAGCCCGCTTGTAAATAAAATAAAATAAATCAAAATGATTACCAGACAGCTTGTATTTAGATGTCAGCCTATATGTGTCTTCCAGTGCACTTCCCAGCTATCTTCCACTTCCCCATCTGCCCCTTCCCTATCTTCCAATTCACTCTCTTCCTCCGCTCACCTCTACTGTCATTGGATACGGAGAATCAATCACCAATAGGCCTAGGCAGAATAAACAAAAATAAAATAAAATAAATCAAAATGAAATAAAATAAAAACTAAAATAAAATAAGATAAAAATAAATAAAAAAAAATAAAAAATAAAAAAAATAAAATAAAAATAAAATAAAATAAAAATAAAAATAATAAAATAAAAAATAAAATAAAAAATGGGGGTTGTTTTCGCACCGCCCAAAACCTGTCGCGCACCGCCTTTTGAGGCCGTCTGGTCTTTTTTGATTTTTTTAAAAATGTTTTACAAATACTTCTAGGCATCCTAGAGTTACCAAACTTTTTTGCCAGCATCCTGAACCCCCCTACTTCATATTCTGAGCTATTTAGCT
>JNCO01003240.1:0-17064 GCA_000785685.1 Uromyces viciae-fabae
GGAGGAAGGGGTGAACACGACTCTGAGAGATGTATCGCATAGACCGGCAACCGAGAGAAGTGGCTCATGTAAGTCTGGAACGACGAGGGTCTTGATTTTAGCCACAACGTCGAGGGGAAGGATCAAAACGCCCTTGTGTGTCGCAGAGACTTTCGAATGGTCCGCGAGACGAATGGTGGTTGAATCCGCTATCGTATCTTTTACTTGATCGAGATGAGGAGTCATACTGATAGAACATCCTGAGTCTATGTTTGCATCAAGACTGGGAGGTTGTCCAGGTGTAGAGATAAGTAGCGCTTTCGCGTGATTTGCAGATTCCGAGCCACAGGAGTCGGATTGATTCGAGCCCAAATTGCTTTCGAGTTCAACTACCGAGGTCAGACCAGCCTTCTCCAAACGTTTGGATGAAGACTGGTAGTCCCTTCTATTAGAAGAATGACTGCTACCGCGGGAGCTATTGCGATCAGATTGTTGGCAATTGGAGGTTTTGTCACGGTCGGAGCGTCTACGGGGTGGATTATCGCCGAGGATGCGAGATGCTTTCTCACATGCAAGTAAGTTGTGACCGTGTATCTTGCAATAGGTGCAGAAAAGAGCCTGATTGAATGGTGGGCGGGTGGAGGCGGCCAGATTTGCTTTCGCCAGGGCCGAGGAGATAGACGAATCTTCCTCCTTCCTGGACTTACGCCTGAGCGACTCTTGTTTGAGAGCGGAAGCGATACGTGAAAACAAGACATTGTCTTTGTTCATGAGAGATGAAACACAGCTAAGCCAGTCGGGTGGCAGGGAGATGAGTAGGGAGGCGGCTTGAATGTCGTCGCTGGTGAGAGGGTTATCGGCAGTAATCAAGGAGTTGAGTCGCTCTCCTAGTGAGGAGATTCCGTCGATGTGATCTTCGACTTCGTCGTTGGTCATCCGGGAGAGAACCATCTTCCTAAGCCAGTACATGCGACCCCCAGAGGAGGAGTCTTGATGAGCAGCCTTCAGAGCGAGCCACATCTGATACGCATCGGCGGCGTGTTCGCGAACAAATCTAAGATTCGAGATGTTGATGGTACGAATGATGAGGGAGCAGACGTTGTCGTTGTCTTGCTCCCAGGTGGTAGTCGGTTTGACTTGTACTTTAGTAGTCGGATCGAAGGTTGGGGGTTTTAAGATATAGGCTAGTTTTGATGCCCGTAGGTGTACCTCTAGTACGAGGCTCCAGTCGAGGTAGTTCGAATCGGGACCTGGGACTTTTAGTTGTGGGATCCCAGAAATTTTGAGGGACGAGATCTCGATGGGATCTGAGTTGATTTGGTTGGCCATTTCAGAGAATGGTAGGGAGAAGACTCCTGAACGTTCACTATGCCAGCTGAATGTCAAAAAAAACGCAGTTGAGGTATTTAACGCAGGCTCATAACCTGTTGAGACAAAAACTGGAGCAATCAATGTGAACGATCAGTTTCATTGACATAAACAAGAGAAATGAAAAAGAAAGAAAAGATGACTTACCTGGAGCAATCAATGTGAACGATGAGAAAAGAGTTCTACACATTGATTGTTCCAGGTAAGTATACAACTAGTGAGCATGTCACAGATGGTGACATGTCAGTGAAACAAAAACAAAAAAAGAAAATAAAAAGAAAGCAGAAAGAACATGTCATGTATGCATGACATGTGTGAGACACAAGTTGGAAGCACACAACACAAACTCAACAAAGTAGACAGACAGGCATTGAGTGCTTTGAGGGGTTGGTCTTTGGAGAGCTCTTTACACTCCAAATCATTGAATCTGAACTCATAAAGATTAACTAGTTACATCATTGTTACAGCTGAACTTCTTAAGTGTAAAGTTCCTGGGTAATTGGGTGATGAATCATTAACCTCAGGGATAAATTCATTTGGTATGCTCAGGATCTCTTAGTCCACTTTGGATTACACAATTGGTTCCAAAACCTCAACAAGGATTTGGCTTCTTTGTAGTGGGAGTGTTCCAATTGCTATGGGTAGGAATCGGGAGTTTCAAAATGTATGAGGAGTGGTGCATTGAGGTTTGGTGGTTAAATCAGCTTTGTGAGGTGGTGGTGAAAATGGGTTTCCCACATTCCGTGCTATGGTGGAAACACAAAAAGTAATAAAAGAAAGAATTTTCATAAATATTGAAATTGTGACAAAGTTCTAATTTTGCTCCTCATCAAAATATTTATATTCTTTCTTTATCACTGTATATATTCTTTAATTATAACATAATCACCTTCATCTCAAATCCATTTTTGAAAACACTTCAGCTGTAAGCTCTTCAACGTAAGAGGATTTCATCCTGAGACTTATCATTGGATTCCTTTTTAGAATGCTTGAGGACTCTCCCCGTATAATGTGGCCAGAGGGCTATGAAAACAAAATTATCATTAGAAACCAAAATAAATTCCAATCTCATCTTCAATATCACTTTGATTGGAAGCTATATCAAATGCCATGTTTCCAAGATCAAATGTCAAATTATGGATTCAAAGTGGTCAAGACTAACCTCCTGACCAATTCAAGGATATATAAGCGCCCTTTGCTTACCCAAATGATGAAAAATCACAGAAGATGATCAAACACAAACAGAAAGGATTACCTTAGTCCATTGTTTCTATTCTCCATTTTGTTTTCTTTTTTTTTATTTTCTATCTTTGAGCTTGAAATTGAATATTTTATTTACTTCTCTTTTATATTTCTTCACTCTATCATTTTCATCCTATAGCTTCAAAAAACTCTTACACTCAAAAAATATATTTACCTTTTTGAATTGACTTATTATTCAAATTTATTTATTTATTTCTTTACTCTTCTTACTTTTTCGTACTCTTTCAATATATATTAAATTATATGGTAACAAGATAGTATAACAGCAGCCCTGTTTCTGTAATAGCAAGAACTTTTTTAAAAAAATTGAAAAGACTAAAAAAAATACAAGACAACTAAAAAAATACAAGACAACTAAAAAAATCCAAGACAATTACAGCTTTATTTTTCAAGTGCAAGCTGATGATTTGACTTTCCAATAACAACATTGATATCTTGTATTTTCCATGAAAGTTTTCTAACTTCATCTAAACCAGAGTTATTTAAAATTTGCATAAATGCATCAGTAATGCACTTGGTTGATGTTTTATTGGAATCACACTTTTGATCCATCAAACACCATGCAATTGAGACATGAAATTGAGGGGCACTATAATATTTTGGTAGAAAGTAAGATTCTAGAACCTTATCAATTTTTTCTAAGATACTTTGTAACTAAGACAGTAAGAAAAGTAGTTTAAACTAGGATTAGATCATGAGCTCATTGTTTATTTTACTTGAATTCAGTTTAACTTGCCAATGAATGCCCACTTCCAACCTCTAAAGCCAAGAAACCTCTGCTACCATCATCATTCATAAAACTAGATAAAGTGGCAAAATGAATTTCAAACCTATTGGGTTTAAAAATAAATTCAGTTTATTTAAATGGAATAAAAATCAAATGTATTGGAATATAAATTAATATGAACTCACAGCTTTACACCACCAATTGCTTTTTTCAATCCCTCTAGAAATGCATGCCTTTCATTTGTTTTTAGGAAAATAGGACGAGATAGTGATAAATGCAAAGAAGTATCTGAAGAAGAGAGATTATTATCCATCAGCCTTTTTGGATTGAGAATTAATAAAAGTTATTCAAAAAAAATCAGTTTTTACCATTTGAGTTTGGATCAAGAAATGAATGCCACTGTTGTAAAGAATCTTCTTGTATGAACTTCTTCACCACTTCATTCAAAATATTCTTGATTTTTAATGGAATGTTAACTGCCCAAAATGTGATCCATAAGTCTAACTTAGCCTAAACTTGATTTTTTTGTTACGAAATCAAACTCAACTGGAAATATAAACATGAGTAGGCCAATCTCCATCAACATGGGGCCTGATTCTCTTCCTTCCCTGGTGGGATGATGGATCATCTGTAGAACATGCTAAATAAACAATTGATAAATGATCAAACCCTCTTATTGGTTGTTATTCTTACTTTGGTTTTTTGCTTCTGAGTTACTAGAGCCACTGAACACTGGAGGAGGAAGTTTTCTTCTACAAAAAATCAACTAAGCATTGAAATTAACCTAAAAAGATGATTCAAAGGAAAAATTCAACAAACTTAATTTTTTCTGAAACAGCTGTTCGATTAATTTCATGCCCTTGTTTTAATTTGGATGGATCCATTTATCAAGAGGGAACTCTTATTTATATTATGTTGTAGTTGAGGACATGAAAATCTGATTTGATTGACCATAGCATATCAGACTTGGTAATTTGTCCAGACTGGATCAAAAGTTGATCCAGTCATCTGATTTATGAATCTCCAACACAAATAACACTTTGGCTGGCAAACCAACTTCATGGTAGGGTATTATAATATTTCATGACTTTTGCTATACAAAGATAACTCATAAGAAAATTATTGAGCTTTATGGGTGTATTCTAATTCTTGAGAGATTCAACAAAGTCGCGGATTTCTTTAATCTCTGAGTAAATAGGTAATTCTCTGAAATACAGCAGCATTAATCTGAGTGCAGTTCAATAACTGTCTAATGTTTCAGATAGTTTTTTTTACAGGACTCGAATTATTTATCAAAAAATGAAGATAAAAACAATAATGCTTTTAGATCATTGCAAAACAAATAATGAATCGTACAGGTCTAGAAATTAAAAAGAGATCAAGTAAGAAAACCTTGTTCAAAAGCAAGGTAAAGATCGACCGAAGAATCATAGGTACCAAAACTGGATCGATTCATTCCAAGTAACCAGGCCTTTTTTTCATTTACTCTCCTCTATCTGGCACAACACTCTGTATCATTTGCTAAACCTTACATTCAGAGATATATCAAAGAATGTAAGAATTATTTGTATATTCGTATTTTTTTTTTTGTTTTAAACGTGTGGTGGTATTCGAGTTAAGTGGATGATCTTGATGCAACTCTTTAAGGTCAATGCCGGGTAGTACAATTAAGACTATCTTGTGAGTGACGAAACTTGAAAAAATAGGATTCATTTCTTTATGTCGACTGTGGTTACGTCTGATAGGAATAATGCACATAAAATCAAATATCTGAACCACATGTGAAACTTAATGGAAAACCTTCCGAGGAACAAAATTCAATTGAAGGTTATTGTTTCCCAAAAATTTTAGCTGGAATTCCATCTGGCAAAAACTTTCATCAACAGACAATTTAAACTTGACTTCTAATGAGCATCTCTGTGGCTAAGTTCGCTTTGCTTCGTGGGCAAGACAGCTCGCAAACACCAAGGGACTTGCGGCCAATGAGCCAACGAGAAGGCTCTAATTATTCACTCGTTGGCTTTCTGGTATTCCTCCATCTACGGAAAGGAGGAATTACAGCCCAAGTGTTAGCAAGTCGACGAAACGAGATAGAAGCACAGATCGTGGCAGCTCACCTCGGCATCCAAATCAGCGGCAGACTTTTGAGGTCCCTTATTGCCAGCTTTGCCTCGACCCCGAAAGCCTCCTCGACGATTCGTATGGCCGGTTGTTTGAGCGTTTACTCCAGCACTATTAGGATTGATTGGTTTGAAATGATACAATCATGTTACGGTTCAAATCGGAAATCAGACGAGGCGTAAGCGACAGATGAATTTTTAAGGTGGGGTCAATCGTTCCTTGAACAATTCATTCTCAATCGGTAATTTCGCAATCATCACGATGTACCGATGGGAAATCAAGGCGACTTGAACGGTTCAAAAGCATGAGACTGTAATCACCTTGCAGGAGGGTTTTGCTTGCTTGCAGGAGCGACCCTTGTGGAGAGTGGTGGTGGTGGGATCCGTGCGGGGTCGACGACTATTTCAACTTTCATAGGTCGGTCTGGTTAAGAGTGAAAGATGAGATTGGGTGATGATTGAATTCAACAATTCGTCATTGGAGAAAATTAACCAAGGCCACGGGAAAATATTTCCAAAATTAAAAAGGAGGTAGGTAAATGAAATAACAACGAACTCTGATCAATGAGACGCTGAGAAAAGAACCAATCAAGCGTCAGTTGACGCAAGAAAACAGTAGATTATAAATCAAAAAGTGTAAATAAAGACAAGTTAAACGCCAAGAAATAACCTTATTGTATTGCTGAAACGCCTTTGTTGCGTCATCGTTTCGTTTAAATTCGACTTGAGCTGTACCCTTGGAAGTTCCACGACTATCGTAGCTGAGTGCAACCCTAGTGACATGACCAACGGTAGTGTAGAATAATTCGCGAATTTGATTCTCAGTGACATCTGTTGGTAAGTTGGAGACGATGATTTTGCTTCCTTGGCCCATTTGAGGGGGAAGCTGAAGGGCCTTAGTGGCTGCTACGGGTGCGACTGCAGGCTGTGGGCGTGGAGCACGAGCGTTGCGACTGGAGGAACAGGTAAAAAGAAAAAAAATCAAGCGTTGGTAAGAATGTGGCAAATTGTGATCGACGAAAGACAAGGAGGGAGAAAAGTGCGTTCGGTCAATGGAGAGGAGATTGAAGAAGGAAGTTTACATGGGACCGGTACCGTTAGTCCTCCCGCCGCGTCGAGCAACGCCGCCGGAACGTCTTTGTTGCTTACGCTTATCGGAGATGCTAAGTATATTGAAGAAGCAAAGATAATGAGACCGTCAACGATCGAGTTGATATACGATAAGAGTAAGGAGGAAGTCGGTCGCACATCTCATCCAGAGGTCGGTCGAGGTTCATGGCAGTAGACATGGATGAATTTGGGAGAAAGGGAGGAAGAAGACAATAGGCGATATGAACAAGTTGATGAGATTAAGATTGAGAGTAGGATCGATTGACGTTGGTTGTTTTTTTTTAGTATGGGTAGTCTACAGATGTTTTAGCCTTGGCGAGGGCGGGAATTGGCAGGGGAAAGGGGAAGTTATTTATAGTCATTTATACCCACGACGAGGCCCCCGGACGTCATCGGTGCTTTGCTGCCCTTGGGTTCCGGGACCTAGGTGACGTCTAGATGATGAATGATGACATATTTTAAACATTTAATTCAAAGAATTTTTAAAAATTCAAAAAGTTTGAATCAGAAAAAAATTTGAAACATTTTAAGCAAGTGATTGATTGAAAGCAAGGTTTGTTTTTTTTCATATTGAGTTGAAGTTGCTTTATGTTTTATTTTCAAGCTCATGAATCATTGAATCATTGAAGAATGTGATATTTGTGTAAAACAAAAAAATAAAAAAATAAAAAAGAAAGATTAAAAATTTCACAAATTCAACTTCTTCTTTCTCACTTTTCTTTCTTCAACTTAAATATTTACATATCGTAAAATATTACTACTACTACCTCTTCTTGGTTCTTTCCTGCTATTATTTCCAGTCGCTGCGGTGGCGAACTCAACGTTAACGTGTGTTGGCTTTGCTGGTCTCTTCTTTGGTCTTTAGCTTTCTACCCTTGCCAAATTAAATTATACCTTCAATCCTCATCATCATCACTCAACAACTCCCTTATTCACTCACTTGAATCTTCTTTCTCCATTTTCCATTCATGATATGCTGATCTTCATCCACTCTTCACTCTCTTCATAGCTCCCGTGCATCTGGCAAACGTCGGGCTCGATCCGCTTCTCCTTCCCCCGCCTTCCCTGAGCCCGCGCCCAAGCCATCAAGCAAGCGCATCCGTGCCGTCAGATCCGATCTTCAATCCTCCTCTTCAACTCCTTCCTCCTCAAATTACAATCTCAGGCATCGTCTCCCCTCTCAACCTTCTCGCATTCAAACTTCTTCCTCTACCAGTATCGCTCCTACTCCTCTAAATCCTAACAACTCTGCTCAATCTCGCATCCCTTCATCCGCTCAATCCACTTCCTCATCTAAGCCAAAACCAAAATCAAAATCAAAATCAAAGCTCACAACTATGCCTAGAAAACAACGCCCTACAAAGTCCGTTCTCTCCAAGAGCGATTTGAAGGCAAGGGCCAATTCAACCTCTCATCCGGTTCCATCGGCCTCCACCTCTAATACCATCCAAACTCTTCCGGCCACCAAGTCTTCCGATAGAGATCTCGAAATGAATCCTCAACGTTCGATTTCTCCCGATCGACCTGGTAACGATGGCACCGATCTTACCTCTGCTCTCTCTACCTCAGATCATGGTCCCCACGATGACTCACAGGATGATCAAGATAGCCCAAGCAATAGTGATGCGGATGATCCCGAACTTGCTGACGATCATGGTGATGGTCATGATGATGAATTTGGCGATGATCTCGATCACGAACATGCCTCCCTTCACGATGAGGACGACGACGATGACATGGACGAAGGAGAAATGGCAGCATTACGTGCAAGTGAGGCTCTATTTGGGTTTGACCGTGCGTCTACTACTTCTCGAGAGATCGGTGGAGGCAGCGGTGGTGAGCCGAAAAACTCCCCGTTCTTACTCTGCTTATCTAGGTTTTTTTTTTTTAACAAGAAAAAAAAAAAATTAAACCTTTCAAATCTTGAAATCTTACTAACTTTAAGATTACAGGAGCCTTGGCTGGTTTAGATGCTATGGGTTTAAGCGGCCTGCGTGGTCTGGGTGGAATCATGGCAGGTTTTACACATCGTCTCAAGAATATTCTTCAATCCCTCAAGGATCGGGGCTCTGGTTCATCAACAAGTCGCTTGGCTGGCTTGCAAGAACTTGCCGAAATCCTTGCAGTGAGTACTGAAGATACTTTAGCTGGCTACTTCCAAACAGATTCTTTCGCTCGTGAATTGGTGGCCATCTTGCGCGGCGATAATGATCACAACGAATCTGAAGATGAAGAGGATGAGGTCGCTCTGGTCGCTGCGCTCACAGCCACTGGCAGCAGCTCTGGTTCATTCCATCATCCCAGCTCGGGTGGCGACGTAGAACAAATGTTGTTGGCTTCTCGTTGTTTGGCCAATTTGATGGAAGCATTGCCCGGCAGTGCGCACACCGTTGTCCATCATGGTGCCGTCCCAGTTCTGTGCGCTAAATTACTGGAGATCAACTTTATTGATTTGGCCGAGCAATCTTTGAGCGTCAGTTTTATTTTCATTTTTTTTTTTCCTGCATCGCATTTATTCGGGCTTTCCTTTTTACCCGTTTTACTTTTTTCATTCAGACTCTTGAAAAAATCTCTGAAGAATTACCCTCATCCATTGTTCGTGAGGGGGGTCTCACCGCTCTCCTTCAATATCTCGATTTTTTTTCCACCAATGTTCAACGTACGGCTGTAACGGCTGCTGCGAACTGCTGCAGCAACATATCTTATGAATACTTTGGAATGGTCCGAGATGTGTTTCCTATTCTGAGGAACGTTTTATCCTACTCGGATCAAAGAGTATCTGAACAAGCTGTTCTTGCAATCACTCGTGTGACCGACTCTTATCGACATTATCCGGATAAGCTGCAGCAACTTTTAACCCCCGACGTTTTATCATCATTGACCGCTCTCCTATCACCCGTTGGCGGAACTAAGATTAGCGATAGTATTTTTTCAGCTATTCTCAAATCTTTCACCAACATCGGTAGAAGCAGTCCAGAAGTTGCGGCCAACCTCTTGGATGCTGGGCTTGCTGATACGGTTTACGGAATATTGATTGGACAAACTCCTCCAGAAATTCCTGATGAGCATGACCTTGCTCTTGAACTGACAAACAATTCATCTGTCATTACACAAGCTTTGATGCGTAAGGATAGAACGTAAGTCCCACCAAGTCAAGCTGGACTTAAAACTCGTCCTGTTTTACCGGTATAACTAATTATACTTGCTATCATTTTAGTCAGATTCAGCAAGCGATTGATCTTGTCGTTGAGGTTTTACCTGCTTTACCGAAAGGTAAGATCTGTCGCAATTGCTTTTCTACTTGATTCTCTTCAGAAACTTTTTGTCACTACTAACTAAAACGTTGATTCATACCAGGCGGTATTTTTGATCCTAAACTCGGAAAGAAAGCGACCAATACGCAGGAAAACCTCCCGATGAAAGACGAAGATTCCACTCCTACTAGTGTCCCCGAGTCTCTGGGCCCACTCAGTGAGACAAGTAACCTTTTCTCCATCGGTCGATCTGTGATGGACGAGGACATCAAGCCTGACATTTCAGCCAGAGCCCTGGCCGCTCTCGCTTCTCACGCCTCTACCTCACAAGCTAAGGAGTCGAACAAGGAATTCATGATCGCACATCGAATTGAACTGCTACAATCAGCCTCACGCGAGCACATCATTAGACGATTTAACGCTCTCTTACTTCCTACCTTGTTGGAGGTTTACGGTGCTAGTGTTAGCTTTACTATCAGGCTGAAAACTCTGGTCGCTATTACCAAAATCGCTTACTTTAGCAAAGCTGAATACCTTGCCTCAACCTTGCGACCTGTACCATTGGCCAGTTTCCTCGCTTCCATTCTTGCTAACCGTGACCAGAATTCACTTGTCATGTATGCCCTCCAAATGGTCGACCTTCTCCTGACCAAGTTACCAGATGATTATCACTTTTTCTTTCGACGTGAAGGCGTCATGCATGAAGTCAATCGTCTGGCGGATTTATCCCCGTCTTCACCCCATTCCTCTTTTAAGGCAAGAATTTCAAATGTTCCTGTGGGCGGCTCGCGTTCCGAATCTAATCCATCCCCCACCATCAATTTGCCCGACGAAGATCTCTTGCAAGTTCCATCTAGCTCATTAAGTCGCCAAAGCGGTACCATACATTCTTTCTCCACTACACCACCATCCTCAAGCTCATCCAGCACTAAAGATCAGCTCATTTATCGCGCTCGCCACCTGAAAAATAAATACGCTATGACTGAAACGACTGCTTCAATCAAAGCACAAGAAATATTAGATAGTATTAAAGATGTCGTTAAAGAGCTCGGAACCGCCCAAACTGCTCAGGATGTGAAGTCCGTACTTCTCAAACTAGCAAGGCTCTTTAGTCGGGAAAACGAACCTGTAACTAGCTTTGAACTTTTGGAAAGCGGTCTGGTTGAGGGGTTTTTACGGTTTGTCACCGAGCCTCGCTCGTCCGGGCGTACGTCGATCTTATTATAGTTTTTTGTGTCTAAATGATTGAGGATATGCAACTTATGCATTGCATTCTTCCTTGTGGAAAAAATCTAGCCCCACTGAGTGTTTGCTCGGAATTACTCTCGGAAATATTCTTCTCTTCGGCTGAAGGGACCCCAGCATTTGCTCCGCTAGTTAAACGACTTCAGGAATCACTAGGTCGCTTAGAAGGGTTTGAAGTTCTCACTGCAGTCGCCAGTACACCTGATGGTGAGATGATTTCGAAATCAAATTGATTCCCGAGGCTTATTTTCTCCTCCTGTTTTCATTCGTATCAGATTCACGCCGAAGTACGGCTTCAATGCTTGCCAGACAGCTCAAGATACGCCTCGTGGCTGCGGACGGAACTGATGTGCCTAAAAGTTGTGCAAATGTTGTTGTTTCAATCCATGCGATTGCTACCTTTCAAGCTTTCAACGACTATCTTCGCCCCCGGATTGTCAAAGCGCAAGATGATGAGCGTCTAGGCCGTCCATCAGGATCGCATACTAGCCGACTTTCCGGAATGTTGGCTGCATTCGCGGCAGTTGCTGGATTACCGGCTTCTGCTGCAAGCTCGAGTTCCCATTTAGAAGATTCAGGTTTTTCTCTTTCATCAAGAGTTGAACCTGCCGCAGAATCAAGTCAACCGTCATTGGTGACAGCTGTCCCCGAGATGTCTGTCAATTCTGTGCCAGCCGTCCCCGAGATGTCTGTCAATGCCCATGCTCCACGACGAAGTTCACGTCTCAGCGGCCGAGGGTTAACTGCTGAAGATTTAAGTCGAGAACCGCCAGACCCACCGTCGACTAAGCCCTCTTCTTCAGCTCTGCTTTCGACTTCTGCACCTACAGATTCGATGGAAATAGATCATCCCCGCCGTGATCAAATGGACTTGGACGAAGATCGTTTGGAAGGAAGCCCCATTGATCATGAAATGGCTTCCCGACCATCGAACACTGATGAGCCCCCAGTAAATGTTCAACCAACCCAGGATGGTTCAAAGATGGAAGCACATACCCCGCACGGTACACGCATTGCAACACCACTCAGTAGCCGACCTCCTTCTGCTCTTAGACAAAATTCGAGCAGTTCGTTAGCCGGACTAGTAGCCAGCGGAGCAAACAGCCGATCATCCAAGCCTTCCTACGCAGCGGCCGTGAAATCAGAACCCAAAGATTGGCACCTAGCCTTCAGCCTTGGCGGCCAATCTATTCCTCTTGACACAACTGTGTATGGGGCTGTATACGCGCACGATTCCCAAAATGGCCCTCAAAGTCGCAACATGTGGTCTAATGTCTACACAGTCACGTTTAGGAAAGTCGATGGACCGGTTCCTCCCTCCAACGAAGACGCCTCCTCAATTGACCCCGGGTCACGTGAAGAAGGACTCTTACCGGCCTCCATCCTCGAAGGTTCACAACAAGCCTCAATCTTGCGACTGCTACGTGCACTGCATGGCTTAAATTTGGATTGGCACGAATTAAGGCACTCATCAGATCATCCCTCAAGTAGCCTGGCATTTGCTGAAAGTGTTTTCATTAATAACAAATTGACTGCCAAGCTCAATCGACAACTGGAAGAGCCTATGATTGTTGCAAGTGCTTGCCTGCCGGATTGGGCCTGCGATCTTCCGCAGCAGTTCCCGTTTTTGTTTCCGTTCGAAACAAGGTTAGCATGGTTCTTTTGCGCTAACTTTTTAATTGATTGCGGCTTATCACATGATTTGTACAGGTTTTCGTTTCTGCAAAGTACATCATTTGGTTATGCAGTAAGTAGTTTGGTTGTTCATTCCTTGGTGCAGATGGGTTAATACTAGTAATTGCTTGGTTCTTCATAGCGTCTCATACAAAAATGGGTTGGTCAAGCTCGATCAGATAGTTCGCGCAGGGATGAGAACTTGGGACTTTTGGGCCGGTTACAGCGACAGAAAGTCAGGATTAGTAGGCAGAAAATCTTAGAGTCGCTCATCAAAGTATTTGAGCTTTATTCATCTTGCCGTGCAATGCTCGAAGTCGAATATTTTGATGAAGTTGGTACTGGTTTAGGGTAATTAATTTCTCATTGATTCACTCTCATTGTATAATGCCTAATTGAACTTCTTTTCCTCAGACCTACCTTAGAGTTTTTTTCATTAGCTTCCAAAGCTTTTGCTGAGAAACAGTACCAAATGTGGCGAGATCATGAAAGCGACTCTCAAGCTTTGCACGTTTTCAGTCGCACTGGATTATTCCCCGCACCAATGGACGATCATACAGCGCAAACTGAAAAAGGCGTCGAAAGGCTTAGAAAGTTTAAAGTCCTTGGTCAATTTATGGCCAAAGCATTGATGGACTCGAGAATCGTCGACATTTCTCTGAGCAGAAGTTTTGCTCGCTTAGTTTTGGATTATAGTCTGCCACTTACGATTGATAGTGTCCGATTAGTTGACAAAGCTTTGGCCAACTCTCTAGATCATCTGAACAAATATGTCATCGCTAAGCGAGCTATTGAAGCTAATCAAAGTCTTTCAGAGGATGAGGCGCGCGCAGCAATACAGAAAATACGAATTGATGATGCCACCGCCGATGATCTAGCTTTAGAATTCTCTCTTCCGGGATATGACATCGAGATTAAGCCTGGCAGTTCTGCGACCCTGGTCTCGATTGATAACATTGAAGAATTTATTGAACTGGTCATATACTGGACATTATCCAAAGGGGTTTCTCGCCAGATTGAGATGTTCCAGGCCGGGTTTTCTATGGTGTTCCCAATTCGTGACCTCAAAAGTTTCACACCTGATGAAATCGTCAATATCTTTGGCAATGCAGAATCGGAAGATTGGTCACCCGAAGGTAAGTTCAGCGGATAATTTTTTTGGCTCCTACCCAATGTCAAATTTGTTGTTTACGTGTGGTTCATGATATACAGCTTTAACATCTGCTATGCGAGCCGATCATGGTTATAATATGGACTCGTCAGCCATACGAGGCTTGATTAGCATCATGTCTTCATATGATGTCCCATCTCGTCGCCAGTTCCTGCAGTTTATTACAGGTCAGGCTAAATTTAAATTTATGTATTTATGTTGGAGACATGCATGTGGTAATGATCATTCCGCTTGTTAATTTTGGTTGTATTAATCATCAGGCGCACCCAAATTGCCCATTGGCGGTTTCCGGGGTTTGCACCCTGCTCTGACTGTGGTGCGAAAAGCTGCTGAGCCAGGACACTCGCCTGATGAATATCTTCCTTCTGTCATGACATGTGTAAATGTAAGTCTATTCTCCTGTAATTTCTCCTTCGGTCATCATACTACTTCGTTGAGTTTATTTAGTATTGTTGAGCACTGATTTTGATCATGATGAATTTTATAGTATCTCAAACTTCCTGAATACTCGAGTCAATCAGTAGCCGCCGAAAAGCTATCTTTAGCTATAAGAGAGGGGGCCGATTCCTTCCACCTTTCCTAGAACTAAAACACCCAACGCACTAGACTCTAAAAAAAAAGAACAAGTCTATTTTATTTCATTTTTCTTGTGTTGTTCAAAATCTATTTTATTTGTATGGTTGAAACAGATCCTGTGTAACTTGGCGCTGCAATTGCAACTAGATAAATGTTACTTTTTCTCCTTTTCATCTGTGCTAAAAGTTTTGGCCGACAAGGTCAATTCAATCATCTCACTAACGTACATCAAGAAGTTTAATTACACGCCAAATTTTAGGTCTTTTTTTCCAAAAAAAAATGTAATTATCTTTTGTAATTTTTGGAATCTATGCTACAATATTGATTGATTTCAAAATAAAAATGTTAAGTAACTCCAATGCAAAGCAATTTTATTATTAATGCACAAACTCATATCTCTTATGTATCAAAGATGTGTGTTATTTCTTAGTTTAACATGATTGAAACTGTTTTTTTGTTCCTAGATCTACTTGTTTATTAAGGGTTTTTCTTTTTACACTGAGCATATGTCAAAATTTGTGCTGTATAATGTCTTGTGTGACTTCAGCTCTATTCTTCCTTCCTGCTTCTTTAAATTAAATCTCCAACATTATCAAATTAAATCAAATTAAATAATGGAACTTAACAGTGGCTTATAGTTTTAGTGCTAGTAGTTGAGTGTTTATTACAGAATAGTCTGGCTTAATTTTAAAAAAAATTAATTGCTGCTTTCCAGGAGGATGGCAAAGTCCATCTCCCAGATAGGTTTGGCTGCAGGCCTGGTGGATGCGGCTATCACATGATGCCCCCAGTCATGCCAGTGCCATGGGCTACACTGGCTGCAGGTGGCTGGCGGTACACCACATGGCAGGCTGCAGACGCCAGGAGGCAAATAGGTTATAGCCTAGTTACTCTCCTTCTCATGTGCCACCATCTGTGTTCTCTTCCCACTACACATTCTTGAGCTACCTGTAACCAAGTTTTGGTTACTTCTTTTTGACACTTTTAGACTAATAGAGTGATAGAAACCTTTTTAGTACAACATAGTTAAAAAAAAAAGGAGAGTCATAAGAATAGACAATATAGATAATATACAATGGATCAAGAGGTTAGACAAACGCAAGAAATGGCACAAACAGTCAATAATAGCTAACCAGTAATAATAATGAAACATTGAGAATGTCTTCATCAATTGTTATATCAGCAGAAGACAATAGGTCATTAGACAATATAGAAGCTGCAGCAGCTTTAGCCACAATTGGTGGTGCAGCTCTACACATAGGTAAGTATAAAAAAAAAAACAATACATAGGTAGAATAAATATCAAATAGAATAATGATGTGGGAGGTGACCAATAGATAAAAGGGCTAGTTGAGCAGAATGGGTGATTATATTAGCTTGAACCTGAAACCGACAGAAGCCTCAGTTTTTTTTTGCATGACCCCCAAAGGAGTGAGGGATACATTTTTTATTATTTATGTAATACCTCTCAGAGTCATGGAGAGAGCATAGCTTACTTCCTACACTAGGGAGATAGGAATTGTTTATCTGTTTTGTACAAAGAATCGTACCCTCAGTTTATAAACATGCATTATCAATATATAAATCAAAAGTTCAGGTTTTAATAGGTGCTAATTGCCATATTTTTCCACTGTAATATCTGAATAGAAACACCTAGCTTATCTCAGACGGTACAAGCAATGCAAGCAATGGCTCACATGGTTAACCAAGCTTCAGGTAGCAGTGTAATGGAGAGACAATCCATAAAATCTGCATTATTGGATAAATTGATCAAAGTGTATGTGTTGAATGGAGTAGATGAATATTCTGGAATAGTAGAGGAATTAGAAAACTTGAGGCAAATAAAAAAGGGAACTCAGTGGTCTTACCGGCAGAAAAGCAAACGGGAACAGGAGCTGAAGAGAGAAGAGAAGCCATATAAGTCATTGCTACTCCAGGAATAGATGGGCAAGGCAATTTTTTTATAAAAAAATGAATAATCAATGATGATAATCACAGAGGGCTACCCCCATTCTTCCAAAACACATAATAGAAGGGAGAGGGATCATCCCCCTTACTTTATTTAACAACAAATGGAAAAAACAAGCAATTATTTAGGCAGATGTAAAAAAACCAAGGAGAGATTATTTAGGCAGCTTTAAAAAAACTAAGGATAGAATCAACTTCTACCAACAAGAAGCATTAATCTGGCTTTCCAATTGTAGACAAGTGGACACATTCATATGCCCAATGGAATAGAAATTTCAATTCCTACATCCTCATAATGAAAAACTTCCATAAGATGACCGTTGTTAGGCTTGGATATGCAACACAAGAGTACAGTCAAACCTGTGGTACCACATACTTGTGTAACAGCATAACCCCCCATATTGCATAATCATTTCATTCCACCATGGTTGGTGCACAGCAAATTGGAGTCTTATCGCATAACGGGATACCACATGGAAATTTGAGCTAGAAATCAGCAACATTTTATACCTAACCACATACATCTTCATACTCAAAAAAAAAAAAAATTCAGAACTCAAGTACCGTCACCAGGAACCTGTCCTTCAATGTTTGCAGATTTTCTCATGG
>JNCO01003241.1:0-17059 GCA_000785685.1 Uromyces viciae-fabae
GTTGAGCTGCTTTGATGGAGGGAGGATGGTTATGAGTTGCAGAAATAATTTTAACCTGCCAAGCCCCTTGCTTTTGATAGAAATTCCCAGATAATTTAAAAGGACATTCTATTTTACGACTATTTCCTAATTTCCCTTCTGCACGTTCCCCTCTATAAACGCCTGATCTATCACAATGGTAGACATAACGTAATTTTTTGTTGTCTGAATTTTTGATAGTCAAAGCAAACCCATGGTCTTTAGCCCAGTTTTGAATGGCATCAACCAGCTCCTGTCTTTCTTTGTATTGTAGCTCAGGAGGGGGAGGTATAGAAGATATTTCTTGTTTATTATATTCAAGAATTGTGTCCACATTTTCCCCAGGTGGGGAAGGAACAGGGGAAGGGAGTGGTGCAACAGATTCAGTTTGTGACATATTGAAACTTTGAATTGCAATGATTTAAAAAGAAAAAAAAAAAAATTAAAAAAAGGGATTAGATTGGAAAGATTATGAAGAAAAGGGGGTGGATATGGTGGTTTGATTGGATGGGATGAAATAGGAATAAAAAAAAAAAATAGAACAAATCAAAAAAAAAAAAAACAAGGTCAGAATGGTTCAAAATTTTTTTATCAGGAAGAAGAGGGCTGGGAGACTCTACGGTTTTTTTGGTAGCAGTAGGCTAGTTGATCTTGAGGTGTTTAATGATTTTTCCAAGGGATATCAGCTTTTTTTGGAGAAAAATGTAAAAAAAAAATTAATGGAGTCAATAAAAAATCTCCAAAACTTATCAAAATAAATTAAAAGCATGAAAGATTAATTTACTGACATTTTTGTTGTGATTTGGATCCGGGTTGGGTGTTTAAAGCGATTACCGAGTTGTTCAAAAGCGGAATCGGAGTTTCCTTAAGGTTTGGATGGAGAAAAAAAAAAAAAAACATTCGGAGTTGCCCAGGGGGTCTGGAGCAACTTTCCGACGGGTCAAAACCCAAAAAAAAAAAAGTTGCAAACCAGCGCGGAGCAGGAAAAGGCGGTGCGCTCTTTTCCACCCGCGCCGTTGCACCGCCGTCAAAAGGCGGTGCGAGGCAGGAAATGGGCGCTGCAAAAACCGACCCCCTAAAAGTTATTTTGTTTAATCATAAACGCTGTTGATCAACTCTGATTGGGAAACTACTACCAGTAGTCTCAACAGGTGTTTTCCACCTTAAATAATTGCTGTTTCAACTCAAGTAGTTCATCCAAGGGGCAGAGCCTTTCAAAATCACCCAAACACTTCTCTTATACCTTTTTTATTTCCCCCTTATTACTACCTATCCCAAAAGAAGTTCCCACACCACTACAATTCAGGAAAAACTAATTTGGCCTGGAATCCTGTAGCAAAAGCGCAGCAGGGGGTCCCTTCCCTGCACTTTCTCCGCAGGGAGTGGGTAGTGTTTTTTTTTTTAGATCAAAAATGCATAAAACATGCATATAAGTGTAAAACTTTATGGATTATAGATCAAGATGAAAATTTTGTAGCACACTTTTTAAATGCTTTTTTAGTGTGCTACAAAAAAAAACCACCAATTTTTGGAGAGCATTAGTGCAGAAGTCATACCACCACAGTGTAGTGTAGCGCAGTAAGGACAAACTCCACAACACTATTTGCAGCAAAGTGGTTACACTGTTGGTTATGTTACACTCAAATTTATCCATTTGGAGAACATATCTGCCCAATTCTGTCAGCAGAGACCATACCTGTTTCTGGATTGCATCCAAAATCCAAATGGGAGAATAAAAACTTCATGTCGATGTAGAGTTTCCATATTGCACCTTTCTGATTCTTGAATTTCTCTTAATCAAATCCAATCCCAAAGCAATTGAAAATTTCTTTTATTACTTTCTGCCAACCTTCAGCCTTGAGATTACTGTTATTGGTACCCTTTCCTAGTAAAATTATTGGTACCCTTTCCTAGTACAAATTGATCAAGGATGAAAGAGAGTAGAGCTACACGATGATCATTTTTCCAGTATGATTTTTTTTGCTTCTTCTTCCCATCTTTTGAGTCTGAGAATTCCTCATCAGCTGTGTAATCTTCATATTGGGGTTGTTCTTTCTTTGGAGTGGGGCCATCTCCATTTTTGGCATTTTCTTGCTTTGCAATCTGGCGTATTGTGTTGGAATGTGATGTTTTTGCCTCATGAATAAAAAATATTTTCTGTTTCATGTTTTGTTAGTTTTATGAAATATTTCAATTTCAATCAGATATAGTGATAAAATTAGTCTAAAGTAAGATTAATAGGTAGTTTAAGAAGAAAAGTTTTTAATTAAAGCAGTAGTCTTTTGAGCTAGTCTAAATAAAATAATTAAATTATTTATCTTCTTTGTTCTCAAAATTTTCTCCTCTATTGTTCTTATTTTTTTTTTTTTTCTTTTTCTATAAGAATCTTTCTGGTGAGCTTAATGACTTCACAGTCTGTGTCCTTGAAAAATATATGTTCGTTTTTAGTTCTTTATTACAGTCTAAAATTTGTCTCTTATTTTTCTCTCTCCTCCATTCTTTTTTATTTTTCTTGTCTGCTCTGAGGCCCCCTCTGGATCTTTCTGGGGGCTCTCTAGTTGTTGGAACCAAATTGGACCTGTTGGCAAACTGCAAGGGTTTCCATTATTTTCTCTTTCTATAAAATAAGTGCAGTTTCTGTTAAATAAAATTCATTGACTCACCAATCTAAAAAAATTGTCTGTGCCTTTTTCTTTGAGTCTCTCAAAGTGAGCTTAACCTGAATCTTTCTTAAAAGCTTCTCCTTCTTTTTATTTCGCCAAAAATAAAATCACGTAAAAATCTAAAAATCTTCTTTATTAATTTCTTGCCCTAAATTTCATCATATTGGTTTTGTGTTTTGCTTTAGGGGTTGATTTGGGAGTTTTAGAGGGACACTTCTTGGTTGGTTAGCTTTGTGAGGGCATGTTTGAGTTCAATCTGAGGAAGAATGGGTAGGAGAAGGTTTTCAGCTGTTGAGTAGTTGGAAATCCGCACCGGAAAAACAGGTCTGAAGTTGAGGATTTTGATAAATATATAAATCCAAGGTTTCTTGATGTGTCAAAAGGGGTCCATGGTGCACGGGATTTGGAATCTGGGGCTTCTGAAAAAAAAAATCAATTGCAAGATTGATTGTTTGACAAAGGCCTTCAGGGTCATAGAGAGAATCCTTGTGGTACTCACAGTTTAATTTTTATATTTTGATTTCAGGCAAGAGACTGGTAGAAAAGAAATCAACAAAAATAAAATGATGAGTATATTTTTTTTAAAAAAGAAAAAAAAAACAATTGATTGAGAGATAAATGCCTCCAGGGTGCCAGTGGGCAACCTGGAGGTTACCCAAAAGTTTTTTTGAGAGTGGTGACGTTATTTTTCAAAAAAAAATCAAGAAAAAAATCAGTATTTTCTGGCCTTGAGGGTGTTGAAGGGCACCCTGGAGGCCACCTGCTTTTTTTGGGGGGGGGGGGGGGAGTGAGGGAACTGAAACATGGTTATTGATTAAAAAGACTCTGACTCAATAATTTTAATTTCAAGTGAAGGAAAAATCATAGAAGGAGAATAAACATGTCACACAAAAGTGACATGGCAAAAATAAAGAAAAAGAAAAACATCTGTGACTCTAAACAAGAAACAGGACTAAGATAATGATCATCTGAAACACTACAATGGATTCAGGACTAAAGAGATTCATCTGCAACACTACTAAGGAAACAGGACTAAAAGATACTAATTACCGTGAATTACATTTTTATCTAGATAAGCAGAACAACTGATGTAACTAACTACCATGAATTACATTAGATTACTAAATGAGACCATTAATGTAAATACTACCATGATTTACCATAGATACTTAAATAAACCACTAATGATAATGACTACCTAGATTAACATTTGATAATTAAACAAAAACATAAGACTACCAAGATATGTTTTTTGATATAAACTACAATTTTATTTATTATGAAAATATATATAAATAAATAAATATTCAAGGAGGAAAATGAGGTTGAAAGCACAATATAGTTGAAAAACAACATTTGGGTTTTGTGCAGTGTACTAATGTGGCACCCAAGCTTCACTGATTTTGTGTTAATACTACCATGGTTTGGGTAGAAAAAGTTTTCTGCTACGCTGAAGAATGCTTGAAGCACTTGCAAATTCAGCTAGTGCTGCAGTGCTCTTGAACTGAAAAATTGGACACTGTGCTAACAAAAATGAGTCAAAAAGTGTAGGGTAGCGCAGCAACCCACTGTTGATTAGGCTCTCCCTGGACCAACTATTTCTTTATCATTTTTCTTTCCTTCTGTGTACCTCATATAGTAGTACATACACATTTTTTTGAGCTAAAAAAGTTGAGAAAGGGGAGGAAAGGGTCAAGAGGCTAGGAGGAAACTTGGTAAATATAAATCACCTGGTACATAGTTTTTTTTAAGAAATTAAGCCACAAATTGGAAAATTAATTGTTTCTTTTGCTTTTTTTGGTTTGCATAGGTGAGAAAGATGGTGATGAATATAACCAAGCCAGCAAAAAACAGAAACTAACACTGGTTCCAATGCTTAGAAATGAGCACCCGTGCACAGTTTGCACTAAAGAAGAATTCATCTTTCAATTAGTCATAAAACTATTCTGGAAAATGGTGGGAATCAACTGGTATTATGCATTTTCAATATGCTTTTCGCTGGTGTTTTGAATCACAAATGGGTGTTATTTCGCTCAGCAGTTTCAATTGTCCCCCGGTACCCACAAAAGAGGATGGCACACTCTACAAGTTTGTAGAAAGTATAGCGATATTCGAGCCCAAAAAGTACTTGGCAGGGCGGGCTGCATAATTTTTTACTTCTCATGCTTGCCACACCTCACTATTACTCACTTAAACCTACAACGATCTTTTTCGCCTTTATTATCCTCTT
This sequence comes from Uromyces viciae-fabae, assembly GCA_000785685.1. NCBI lineage: Eukaryota > Fungi > Basidiomycota > Pucciniomycetes > Pucciniales > Pucciniaceae > Uromyces > Uromyces viciae-fabae. The sequence continues at coordinate 4,912 of JNCO01003241.1, forward strand.
TTCCCCGTTACTGGAATTAAAGGTTGTCACTTCAATTCAATTGTCCTGCTCAATTAGTCATTGCGCGCAGCTCATTAATTTTGTTCTTTTATATATATGTCCTTGCCTTTCAGCTACCGGCTATGACGGCTCAAGCATCGGAAAATTCGAACGTACCTTCACATGAAAGTCGACAAATGGACCCGCTCCTCTTGATGAATGAGCCCGCTAATCTACCCAAAGCAGGTGACGAGAATAAGGTCCATAGCGTAGCTGTGGGCGCTGACGGGGTTCAACTAGATCATCTGGGCCCCATGGTCATAAACAGTGACGGTGTTGAGTCCACCATTAAATTTACATCAGTAGCGTTATCCTTTGTGAAGAGTCCTAATTTCTGACTTTTTTTTTCTCTGTATCAATAGAGCATTTCTCGAATTAGTAATTGGGATAAACTAACGGAGCCTGAACGCAGCCGGACTATCAGATTAGTAACCCAAAGAAACGCCTTGCGCGTCCAAAAGCTGAAAGATCAGTCAGCAGACACAGATGCCCCTACAAATGCCCAGGACCCAAATCAAGCCATACACAGCGAGCTCTAATTTCAACCTGTTTAATTTTTGTTGTACAAACTCCATGGCGTGAAATTTCATGCTACAACATGAAGCATGCTGTCTCAAGCGAATTACATATGTCCACTCAAGAAATGGAAAAAAAATGAGCTTGAATGATTCACAGTATGGTATGGAATGAATTCATAAATGCTATGAGATGATAATTGTGTGGGTCACCCATGTCATGGGGATTGAAACTTTTTCAAACTGCGTTCTAATTTCCACTGCTGATTGTTCCTCATAAGATAATGAACTTGTAAATAGTGAGGAAGCGGCCTCAAATCGTTATTGATATCAAGGTCATGACCATCGGCTCGTACCAATGGTTTTCCAAGCAAATCAACTTAACAATTGCTTGCACTCAACATTGGATGTCCTGACTGTATATTAAATTTCAAAGCACCGTACTATAATAAGATATACCTCAAAATTACCTTCTCAGCGGCCAGCACAAGCTGCCTTGTGATATCTCATATGATGGTTGAGAGAAATGTTTATTTAGGGTAAAGATTTATCTTGAAACACCGTGCGGATGTAGGATCTCATGAGATTGATACAGCGCGGAGAAATGAGGAACACGGCCCGGCAGGAATCCAATTCTATCGTCACATCATAAAACATTGGGGCGGAATTGAGTAGGCTTAACTGTTTTGCTTAGATGATAGTTGGGGCTGACATGAAAAGATGACAAGGGCAGCATAGGGGCCGACGATCACGAGCCTTTGAAGAATTTCAAGATGACTCGACTGATAAAGTTGCAGTTGATTAAGAGCTAGAGTGACGGCAATCAGCAGGTCATACATTTCAAGCAGATTAATAGAAAGTCGAGGGTCGTGAGGCAAGGAATGTGCTTCGGTACTTGACCACACGGTGGGGGAGAGGGAAGCGGAGTTTGGGAACAAGGAGTTGCTTGATGTTGGGACGGCGGACATCAGCGGCCTTCTCAATTTCAGCAATACGGAGAATCTTTGTTGGAGAGATGCAAAAATAAAACCCGATCGGAATGGATGGTTAGCAAATATACATGATCGGTGCCTCTTAGGTTAAGAAGTGAGCTAACCTGAATTGAACGGAATCGAGCACGATGACGGGAAGCCATGTCCTGATAGCAAGCTTGGGCTGCATCAACACGAGACAGCTCTCGGAATTCTTTGTACATGTTATGAGTTCCAGAGCGGGAGTCGTAACGAAGCCAGATTCCGAAGTTTTTGACCTTGAGAGGCTTCTTCTCGTGAATCTAAAACACAAGCAAAGCAAGAGATAAGGGGTTAATCAACACGTGAAGACTGATATCCAATCTTTGCCTCTTTGATGAAAAGACTTACCACATTAAGACCGACGATTTCACCAGAAGCCTTCTTAACTTTTCGTAACTGACGGAGGTAGTACCAGAAACGGGATTTAGCGACCACATCGTTAGGTGCAAAGATCCTCATACGGTACAATTTTGGGTTGGCATCCTTTTCCGTGGGGAGTTTACGCCCGACGACTTGGTATTCTTGAAACCGACCCATGTCTTGCAGGTCAATCGAAGGCGATGATTCCAAGTGGGATTGATGCTTGCGGGGCACCGAAAAGACCGTGAGCCAGGCATTCTTACTCTGACGTGCCGCAGTGGCTGACCCATGCGAGCCATGTGTCAGTATCACAACACTTAGGTTTTGAGTACCCGGACCGCGGGGGCACACCAACGCTTTCATTGCAGCCCCCGAGACTCGGACGGATAGAAACGCCGTTGAAAAACTCCACCGGCATCGGACCAGGACTCATGGCTATCAATAGTGCCGAAAGATCAGATCAGCGCTCCGAGAGCGGTTAGATATTTTTTTTTTTCGTCAATTTGACTCCATGTATCGTGTGTCTGCGCCATCACCGCGAATCCTTTCGGTGCCACTGCCAGCTTGACAATAAAACTCAAACATTCCAAGTAGTTGGTTCTTCATCTTCAAATGATTGATGATTCGAATAAGTTTTCCTTTTCTGGTGTGTGGAGATAGCATATGTGAAGGTACCTGCCTCATCTCTGAGGGGTGCGTAATGATTTTATGATGGTTGTTGCAGTTACTTTCTGATTTAGACCAATTCCCTGTGCTCATGTCCTTACTCAGACTGGCGGGTCTGAAGACTGATGCTTTAATGTCAGATAAGCGCTGACGTTGAAAATCAAAACTCCCAAATTGCCAAGTTAAATACACATTAGAGTCATCAATGAATATGTACCCAGAACAATGTAATCTTGGAGTCAAACTCCTAATTACATGTTTATTTTGTCAGAGAAGGGCATGAGATCTTTGATGTTGAAACTGCGGCGTGGTGATGAATTGGTGCCCTCATTTCTGACATCCATACTTTTGCATAGTTTTGTTTGACAATTTTCATTACTAAAAAAAAGTATGGAAAGGTATGTATCAGCTATGGGACCTATCTCTAAAGCTGATACACATCTGTCCATACTTTTGTATTGTACTAAAAATGGTAAAATAGAAGTATGGAAAAGTATGAAAGGCAGAAATGAGGGCACCTAATGGTGTTTGGCAAGCTTTGTCAAGATTTTGACCTCCAGAGACATGAAGCATGGTAGTGCCAATGGAGTGATAGCATGGTGTTTGGCAAGCTTTGTCAAGATTTTGACCTCCAGAGACATGAAGCATGGTAGTGCCAATGGAGTGATAGCATGTCATGACTGGACACTTGCTATCCTTAGTATCAGACTGAATGTTTATTCCATCATTTTATACATACATAGTTGATATCTTTAACTGCTCACAACCCAACCTGCGAAAGACACCCCACCTGGAAAAAGCAAAAGGCAAAAAAAAAGAGAAAGGAACTGCAAAACGAAAAACGAAAACAAATTAAAAAAAGCTTAAAACTCAGAAGATAAGAAGAAAAAAAGCCGTACATTGTACGATATATGTTTTCTTTTCTTCTCAATTGGTGACTTGTGACATAATATGGGCAAGCACACTCTTCATCCTTTGAGATCAAATTAGGGTTTTTCCATTTACTTCCATGGGTGCACATTTCGGGGTTCCGGGTGTCTCTTGTTGACCGCTTACTGCGATCGAAATTTCAGCAGTGAAAATCCCCCCTTTTACGATTCAACCCAAATCCATATCATCCATCAACTGTCCTCATAGCGTACGTTCTCTTTGTTCTGATCGCCAACTCATTCTTTCTTCTCTCATTGTTTACCTATCACCACTTCCTTTTCATTGGCTCATCTCCTTGTCTCTAATCCGTTTGTATCTTTGCTATTTTTTACTGCCTGCTTTCTCTCTGATCTCTCATTTCCTCAAGCTTCATTCAACTGACTGAACACTTTTTTATAGACTCAACAATCATGGACGCCGCAACTCTGCTTGCTAATACGCTGTCAGCTGATGTGACTCTTCGAACTGCTGCCACTGCTCAACTCGAAGCCGCGTCCACCGAGCATACCGGCCCCTATCTTGACTCTCTCCTAGCCGTCATCCTTTCTACCGATCACCCTGCTCACATTCGGAATGCGGCTGGTCTGGCTCTTAAAAATGCTCTGACGTCAAGAGAAGCTAGTCGAAATGAGGAACTTGTCGAACGCTGGAAGTCGGTTCCTGATGAGCTTCGGTTAAGGATTAAAGATGGTCTCATCCGTTTACTCGCCGATGAAGAGCGTGCCGTTCGTCAAGTATCAGGCCAAGCCATTGCCGCGATCGGTGCTGTTGAACTACCACTCGGCCTTTGGGACGGTTTGATCGGCCAACTGCTTCAAATTATCAACGCTCCAGAGAACAGCGTGCCACTTCGACAAGCTACCCTGCAAGCCATTGGATATCTATGCGAAAGTACTGTGAGTCTCACCATCTTCCAACTCCGTTCACTCCCTCCAGTATTCTCCTTGTTCACATACTCAATTCCAATGACCTTTTATTTTAGCTTCCCGATGTTTTGGCCGCTCAGTCTAATGAGATTTTAACTGCCGTCGTCTCTGGTGCCCGAAAAGAAGAACCAAGTCCTGAAGTTCAGCTTGCTGCTGTCAATGCACTCTATAACTCACTCGAATTTGTCCGTGCTAATTTTGAACGAGAAGTCAGTCTCTCTCTGTTATCAGTTGCTTCTTCTCTTTGTTTTTAGCAATCCCTCATCTTCAAACTCTCCAATGCCAGGGCGAGCGGAACTACATTATGCAAGTTGTTTGCGAAGCTACTCAGTCTCCAACACCCGATGTCCAAGTCGCCGCGTTTGGATGTTTAGTCAAAATCATGCAACTTTTTTACGAAAAGATGAGATTTTACATGGAAAGAGCCTTGTTTGGAGTATGTCCCTCTTGTTTTTGAATATTCTCCTACTTCGAACTTTGCATCTCACCTGACACGCGCTGCATTTTATCTCCAGCTCACGGTTGTTGGCATGAAGCATGCCGATGAGAGAGTTGTTCTTCAGGCAATTGAATTCTGGTCTACTGTTTGTGACGAAGAAATTGAATTGCAAATCGAGGCAGAAGAAGCTTTAGAGTTTTCTGAACCTACTGATAGGGAGTGCCAGCACTTTGCTAAAGTTGCACTGCCCGAAATTCTCCCCGTCTTACTTCAGCTACTCACTAAACAAAATGAAGATGCTGAAGAAGATGAATGGAACGTCAGCATGGCTGCTGGAACCTCGCTTGCGTTACTCGCTCAAACCGTCGGTGACGCGATAGTAACACCGGTCATCCCATTTGTTGAGAATAACATCAAATCGGCTGATTGGCACCAGCGAGATGCTGCAATCATGGCTTTTGGTTCAATCCTCGACGGACCAGATCCCAAGATGCTTGATCCCTTGGTCTCGCAGGCTCTTCCAACGCTCATAGACATGATGCGCGATCCTTCTATCCATGTCAAGGATACTGCTGCTTGGACCCTCGGTAGAGTCACCGATCAACTGATTGGAACCATCAAACCAGACGTTCACCTTGAGCCACTTATTACTGTCCTACTTGGTGGCTTAGGTGACAATACGCGTATCGTTGGGAACTGCTGCTGGGGTCTCATGAATCTAGCCGAGCAGCTGGGCGATCCAACCAAACAAACATCTGTCCTGAGTCGGTTTTACGAAGGCATCGCTAACGCCTTGATTACCTTTTCAGACAGGTAAGCGGTTGATAGACTGGTTATTCTAGGATCGGATCAAGACTCATGTCCAATCTTACCCTTAGTGTTGCAGATGAGCCTACCTCCCGTACTTCGGCATACGAGGCACTGGGCACGTTGATCAAATTTGCTCCAATTGAAGCTTTGCCTGTTGTATCTAATGCTCTAGTCGTGACCATGGAGCGCTCTGAACGCTTATTGGCCCTGCAAGCCCAACTTGTTGGTGATGATGACCGCCGTAATTACACCGATCTTCAGGTCGCGTTTTGTGCAGTTTTGACAGTAAGTAATTCCCGAAAATCATTTGTGTAAATTAAATCAGCATCACTGATACATAATTTATCTTCCAGCATGCCATCCGAAGATTGAGCGCAGATGTGAAGCCCATGGCTGATCGGGCCATGACGCTAATATTGCGCCTGATTCAGGGCGCTGGACCGAAATCTCCACTTCTAGATGATGCTTTCCTTGCTGTTGGTGCTATGACTTATGGTGAGCTTCTTTAGAATAATCATCATCTCTTTAAATTCCAAGCTGCTGAGTGATTTTCGATTTTTCATAATCTTCGTTGGAATAATAATAGCACTTGAAACCGATTTCTTGCCCTACCTCTCTGCATTCTTACCTTACCTTGATGCTGCTTTGAAGTCTCATGAAGAATACCCACTTTGCTGTATCGGTGTTGGAATTGTGGGCGATATTTGTCGTGGTCTGGGTGAACAAGCTACACCATTTGCACAAGGTTTTATGGAGCTACTGCTTGAAGACCTTCAAAGTACTGTCCTTCATCGTAGTGTTAAGCCACCTATTTTGTCGTGTTTTGGGGACATTGCTTTGGCGGTTGGGGGCAACTTTGCTCCATACTTGGATACAACGATTGGTGTACTTCAGCAGGCTGGTGCTATGCGCGCTGATCCGACAAACTATGACCTGGTGGATTACATCAATCAACTACGCGAAGGAATTCTGGAGGCCTATGCCGGAATTATTGCCGGTCTGAAATCAGCGAGTAAGACGGATTTGCTACTGCCCCATGTACCCGGAATTTGCGCCTTTCTTCATGTGGTCGTGACCGATCAAGACCAGACAGACGAACTCTTGAAGGGTGCTCTTGGAATTATAGGTGACTTGGCTGAAGTATTTTCGAATGGTCAGATTAAAAATGTTCTTGAGCAAGAATGGATCACGGAAGCTTTGAAAACCGGTAGGACGCGAATTGGAGGTCCAGAGACCAAGAAACTAGCCAAATGGGCCAAAGAAGTACGTATTGTTCTATTGCATTTATACCATTTTTTCCGACTGGTGCCCCTGTGAATTGGAAATAGTGACCTGTAACTTTGCCTCTTATCAGATGGTTCGACGCGCTACCCAATCCGAATGATTTCAAAAAAAATTAACCCATGTATAAATACTCACTAATTCTCGAGGTATCATTTTCAATTGCAGAGCCCCTAGCAGTTGAAAATGATAATTCAATCTTGGTGCAAGATTGAATTTGTCCTGAATCGACTAGCTCATCTCCCTTCTCTGTCACTCACTATCTTATAACTTAATCCAAACAACTTCCAAAACGATGCTCATGATCTACTGCAAGACATCATAATCTCTTTTGACATACAATTTCTTCCCTCACTACCTCTGACTTACCATGGTAATTTACCAAAAATTCGTTCCAACTAAAAAAAAGAAATGCAGCAAATAATAGTTATTCCTTATTCCTCGCTCGAAATATGATTTATTCAAGAGATCCAAAGGATCCATGCATATTCTTGAAAAGAAAAATCAAACGAAACTTCCGGGGTCTCACCAATTAAAGAAGAAAAGGGTCAATTTACATCCATATATATGTTATGATGACCATTCAATGACTTTTACGACATTGGGGATCTCCTCTCTTCGATCTAATCACATCTCAAATTCTCACTTAAAGGACTGGAATATATATTTCTCTTAGCTTATAGTCCAATGATTGTTTGAATTTGTTGTTTATCATAACATCATATATATTAACCCATATAGATATCAAGATTTTAATATATATTTTTGTTATAGTACTATATTTATTATTATCCGTTTATTTCCTATCTTTAATTTATTCTTAATCATATAGTGTGGTTGGTTAGTTTTTTTGTTTTCTCTGCCTTTTTTTTTAAGAAAAAGTGACCATCGATTTTCATTTGTCTCCCTTCATTTTAGTTTTTTCGCATCTTGCGTTAATACTTTTTTTTTTTAGAAAAATATGTTATTTTCCTGCAAAGTAGATCAGCGGGAGAGAGAAAGAGTCTTTACATATCAAGAACACCACACCTCTCTCCCTCCCCCACCCTCCCATTAAAAAATGTATATGTTCCATTCTCATTATCTTGGTTTGTTGAAACTTGCTTCTCTTTTTCGTTCCTTTTTTTTTGTGAATTGAATTTCCACATTATAAATATAAAAAGCGAAGAAGATACATCTTAATCGCACCCCGTACATAAATACGTATGAACCCGTCAATCCAATCCTCAACGCTTCAATCGACGTGCCTGAGTCCAAAGCATTGAGCATTTGAGTTGCTATCAGGTAGTCTCTTTTCGCTCGAAGTAGGCTGATAGAAGACTGTATGCTGGGCCTTCAACCGGAACATTCTAGGTGTCTTCCACATATAAAGACATATAAAGTCAAAGCCAGGGTTTCGTGATCAACTATCGCTCACTACGGAAACATCACAACCGTTGCTTTGGCCAGGAGGTCATTCTTCCAATGACAGAAGCTTGGGTTGAGGATGACATTTTTTTTAAAACCTTGCTCATTTTTTTTTTAAACCTTGCTCATTGGAGCACGGAAGTTGCCCTAAGAACTCTTGTGGACTCTTCTCTTAATGTTAAATGTTTATATTTTATATACAGTAGGTGATACATTTTTGACTTCGCTGATGTGAAGTCTTATACATAAATGGTGTGAGTAAAAAAAAATACAACTAGCAGTTTCTAATTCATAAAAGTTAAACAACAGACTACCCCGATGTGATTGATGGAATTCCCATTCCAATCAATAATACGTCTATATTTTTTGTTTTCCTTCCTTCTCGCCATTCTTATTTCCTGTCACGTGTTTCGAATCTTGGATTTATCTTCGAATTCCTCGCGATGATCTTCTTTTCTTATCATGCTGACCCTAGAAACCGTTGTAATTCAATGTAGATGGTGTTTTCTGTTAAATTTTGGAACCCAAGCAAGGAGGATAGGGGATAAATTGTCATAATGAGACATGGGTACTGACCGATTGCTGCTTGTCAAGGAAAGCCTTTTCCTTTTGGATCTTCTTCTCCAGTCTGTCGACTTTCTTTTTCTGCTTTTCGAGCTTTCCGTGGCTTCCCAGGTCGCCAAGTAGGTCTTTGAGTGCGGGAAGCTCGTGACTTGCACCATTTGTAGAGGGTGTGCTGATTCCATTGGGTGATGATTTGCTGTTTTCCGGAGTTTTGAGAGCAGGAGGAGATTGTTCTTTGGTGGTCTCTGTTGGTGCTTTTATTGACTCTTTAGGGGGTACTTTGGAAGGATCTTTTGAGGTATCTTTGGAAGCATCTTTAGAAGTTTCTTTCGAAGGATCTTTCGATATATTCTGTGAAGGATCCTTGGAAGGATCTTTGGAAGGATCTTTTGAGGAATCCTTGGAGGGATCTTGAGTTGGATTTTTGGTGGGATCTTGAACAGGATTTTTCGTGGGATTTTTAGAAGGATCTTTGGAAGGATCTTGAATGGCAGGATTTTCGGTGGGATCTTTGGAAGGATCTTTGGAGGGATCTTGAGATGGGTTTTTGGTGGGATCTTGAGCAGGATTTTTCGGGGGATCTTTCGAAGGATTTTTGGAAGCATCTTTGGAAGGGTCTTGAATGGCAGGATTCTTGGTGGGATCTTTGGAGGGATCTTGGGCGTTAGCATCCTTCGTGGGATCTTTCGCGGCATCTTTGGAAGGATTTTTGTTGGGATCTTTCGAAGGATCTTTCGAAGGATCTTTGGTTGTATCTTTGGTGGGATCTTTTGAAGCATCTTTGGTGATATCTTTGGAGGGATCTTTGGAGGGATCTTTGGAGGGATCTTTCGAAACAGTGGATTTGGGGGGAGGGACTTGATTTCCCGGTGTGACGGTTGGAGTTTTTACTTCGTCACGTTTGAATAATGCTCCTGCCTGCTTTGGTAAAGAAAGGATAATAATCAATATTTCATTCATGTCTATTATATGAGTAGCATTCTGAGGAGTGAAGTGAAAGAAATTTTGAGCTAACTACTAGGCCTCTCCTGCTTAAAGAATAATCTACATTGTTTGAGTTTACTTCGTGTAGACGATTTCCCAAGGCAAGAGGAAGCAAAGAAAGAACAAGCATCTTGTTTTTGAAGGACGGCATCACGAATGAATTCTTAGAATGAACACTGGGATAAATTGCTGGTGAGTTCAACTGTCTAGTCGTCTGCTGTGAAGCGGAGTGGAATTGTAGATCAGTTTGAGTTGATAAAATATAATTCTATGAACAGAAGAAAAATTGAGAAAGTCACGCTTCTATTAACAGTGGTGGATGGAATGGAGATTGTTAAACACAAACTGGGGTGACTTTTATAGCCGAGAACCCTTTCTCAAGAGCAACAGATAAATCTTGATGTTGTTACATCCTACGGTGCAAGACAGCTCCCAATGACCTGGGACCTTGCGACGCAAACCCTCAGTTGAAGTTCAAGGCATGGCATACCTGGTCCCTTGATACGCTGCAAAAAGGAGCAAGTTCATCGTAATCCTCTTGTGCTGATTCAGATGCGAGTTTCGTTTTCCATGGCTATGCTCGTTTCCTTAACGAAAATCAAAACCTACAATCGAAATAAGTGAGAGCGTTGAAAAAAACACAACTATGTACGGTTTCTCGCAAGAAAGTGAAATGACCAACACCCTTGAAAGATGAACCAACAAGGTAGGGAGAAGGAGACATTCCAGCTTTGGCGCTTTTTGGTGTCCATACATTGAGCAATGGTGGGCGTTCCCCTATCATGTCCAGGAAAACATTTTATTTTGTCGTCATGATACGGTTTGCTTAGCGGACCTAATTTTACAAGGCATTCAGTAAAAAAGTTCTTCGAAGAACAGTTCTGAGTTTCAATAACTATGGAAGCAATTTCATCTGATGGCATTGGCCAGATTATAGAGGTTCTGAATATGTTGATACCTTTTATGAAGAACAACAACGTGTGTTATTGAGCACACGAGTAGACACGAGTTTGAGAAATATATGATCACACCTTTTATGAAGAACAACGTGTGTTATTGAGCACACGAGTAGACACGACTTTGAGAAATATATCATCACTCCTGAGGATACGAAGTATCGGAATGAAGATAAAAAATAAACTTGATGATTATGATTTGAATAAAGAAACAAAGAATAACTTGAGAACAAATAACCTTTTATGAAGAACAACAACGTGTGTTATTGAGCACACGAGTAGACACGAGTTTAAGAAATATATGAAAATATATGATCACACCTAATATAGAAATAATGAATGAGTAACAACTTGAGATGATCAATAGAGAATGATTTAGATCTGACCTGAGGATACGAAGTATCGGAATGAAGATAAAAAATAAACTTGATGAGTATGATTTGAATAAAGAAACAAAGAATAACTAGAGAACTATTACAACCTCTGAACAAGGTATAAATAGAAACTAGTTTGGGTTTCGGAACAATTCAAACTATGTTTATCTCATCACTCCGCCGCAGTTGCTTGTTGACATCTCAATACCCCCCTTCATTCATTGAATCTTGAGAGTTGCTTGCTGGTGTTTGATTCTTTCTAGTGCCTTCATGCATACATCAGCTTTGTTGTCATTTGTCGGAACATAATTGATTTCCATTGATTGGTCTTCAACTTTTTCTCTTATCCAGTGAAATTTAACGACCCATGCTTTAGAATGGGATTGATATTGTGGATTGTTAGAAAGGGCTATTGCGCTTTGATTATCTACTTTTTTTTTTTTTTTAAGTGCAATTTGATTTGACATTGTGCACTATAGTATATGTCCACTTGTAAGTACAAAAAAAAATAGCATCACTACCTATAAAAATTAACCAAAGTATTTGAAAAGTGCCAATGCCATATGATATTTGGTTTAAACTATACTGAGAGAAAGAGAAAAAGAAAGAGAAGAGAAGAGAAGAAAAAGGGAAGGAAAATGAAAGGCCTGAGATTAGGCATTCCAACGTTGACGTCTGCGATCACAAATTATCTTTGCCTTGGTTGGACATTCTTCTGACCATGGAGGGTGAGCGAATTTATTTTCTAATCGATTTACAGTCTTCCCGGTCTGGGAACGTTCTTCAGAGACACATAAGCAACAAACCGAGGGGGATTCTGAGTTGAGAGTACAAGATTTAGATTCATGACCACCATCGCATTTGCTACAACAAGGATTATTTTT
>KN361733.1:6364-17053 GCA_000785685.1 Uromyces viciae-fabae
TACATTCAAAAATACTAAATAGTATCTAGACACTTTCTCCCGTGGAAGTATCTTTTTTTCCCGTGAAATAAACTCATTGAACTACCCAGGAAAAATATAAATAACCTTTGGAAATAAGATTTCAATAGAAATACTAATTTTCAAATATTACATTCAATCAAAAAGTGACATTTATGATTCAAAAAAATCATAACTCTCTCAGAAAATTTGTGAAAAATATATAAAAATTATAGAAAGTAACCTTGGTTGACGCTTCCCCAAGGATAAATTAGACAGGTGATAGAATTGAACCATTTGAAATACTCAATGCCCACAAGATTGCATTATTTTACTGAATAATGACATTTACACGTCATGGGAGCTTTATAGTACCTTCAGGGCGCCACAAGAGGGCCTGAACAGATATGAAAGGACCTCCCTCTTCGCCCTAATCCTTCTCATTCACTTTTACACATCATTTATATATTCATACCATATTCTTAGCTCATCAACTGCGCCCAGGATCCGTGAATCTAGTGATAACTAAAATTCTGAACTCTGTTTCTGCTCAACAGACTAAACTTAAGCTACTCAAACCAATTCCTCATCATGAGTCACAGTTAGTGGTAAGTATACTAACCCTGAAAAAGTAGTAAGTAATTTTTCTAGTATATTTTCTGCACTTAACTTATCATAGGGCTTTAAATCACCCCTGCTTAGCAGGCCCCCATCCTCAGGGCTTTAAATAACCCCAGTACAATACTGGCCCCTGTTAGATTCGAAGGTTTTTTCAAAACCACCCCTATCTGTGAACAGATAGGTCCCTTATACCAAAAAGAAAGGGCTTTAAATAACCCCAGCTCAGCTGGCCCCTTATCTTAAAAATTATTATTTAATAATATTAAAAATATATAAAATCATTAATAAGGATTTAAATATAAATATAAATCCCTTCATACACTTCTTTTCACCGTGTGTAGCTAATAGAGTTAGGCTCTAGGCATCACATAGGCTGACAAGAAATATTCATAATAGATAGTTCAAGAGGGTTCTGAGATTGCAGTCAATACATATGTAGGTCTTTTTGGAGAAGATTGAAGAAGAAGAGAAGAGTTGTTCCATGATTCTTTCTCAAATCCTGCATGACATCAATGACTTTGTATCATATGAAATAATTGTTTTTACTTTCATTGCTGTGTACAAAATTTGTGTTTGAAATGGTTGATGCTTAAGTCTTCATTTCAAATTGAAAAAATACAACTGAATTTTTTCTGATCAGAAAATTGTGAGGTGATAAAAGACATAGAAAGAAAAGTCAAGCCAAAAAATAAACATTGATCCAAGAAAAGATACCAAAAGATACATCAACCAACCAGAAATGTAAAGTAAAGAGAAAAGATAAAAACAGAAACATTGAGGCAAGAAAAAATACAAAAAGAAACATCAAGCCAAGAAAAATTTAATAAAATGAGGAGATAAAATTCATTGAAACACTAATCAGTAGCAAGAAATGTAGTAGAGTAGAGTAGAGTAGAGACAAATCAAATCAGAGAGAAATATATTGTCAATTAGCCAATGATGAGGCTTGATTGTGGTTATGTGTATTGCCACTGTTTGTTTGAGAGGTTGCACAACCTAAGAACCCATCAGTTGCTTCCTTTGCCTCCTTGTAGTTTAATTCTCCTTTGTTAAATCCCTGAAAAATTTGTGCTTGATTGAATTTCTGAGCACTGTCCAGTTCAATTTTAGCCTTGGCCAATTTGATCTCTTGCTTTTCAATGTCTAGTTTTCTTTTTTTGATACACAACGTGTGTGCCTCATTGGTTTAAGGAGATCCCAGTTGTGGTTGAACTGTTTTGGAATTTTTTCCTTTTGACCATTTTATTATGCCATGATTTGTCTATTCATTTGAAGTTTAATATTTCAATTAAATACATTTAAATAAAAATAGTAAAGAATTAGGATAAAAATAAAATATTTAAAATAGATAAGAACTGCAGTAGTATGTGTCTCGTAGTCATCAAACCCTGATCATCAGTAGTCAGTATTATTCTTGAGAAATATTTTTGATATTTTTATTCTGTTTTTATTGTTTGGCAACTAAGTAGTTAGAACTAACGATCCTAATTACATTGTGAAGATAAAATAATAAAGTAGTAAGATTAAATCTGTAGGTGTTTAAATTATCTCTTGCTTTATTTTATTTCTCTTAGTTTGTCTTTTTTTATTATGTCTAGGGTTCAGAACCACATTAAACCCCTGGCATGTTGTTCAGGGGGTTAATCTTGTTTTTTTTTTATATATAATCTCTGCAGTTGGATTAGAAATAAAATCATTGGTTCTTTCATTCATTTTCCGTGATCCTTTCCTAGAGCTCAAGCTCCTTTAATCTCTCTAGTCCCATTCTCAATCACATCAAAAATAATTATTGAATCAAATAAAAAATTATTAAATAAATTTTAAATCATTAATAAAAAATTCATATTAATTTTACCTCTTAATTTCAACAAACTGACTGAATGAGAGCATCTGCCAAACGGGTTGCACAGTCAAGTTGAGCCTGGGCTAGTTGCTGATCCTCTAACCAAGAAAGCTTAAGGTCATCCTTTGAGGGGAAAAATCTTTCACAAACACCCTCAACATGCAAAGTTTTCTTCTGATTGGCACGCCAGACATCCATGACTGCCTTTCTTGACTCATTGGATTTTTGACTATTTGTTTGTGGTTTCTGACTAGTTTTTTGTGAAGTTTCAGTGGTAGAATATTGAGTATTCACTGAAACACTGAGAGAAGGTGAGCGTCTGGAGGTAGATTCAGTGAGTGTTGACTCAGTGGCTCTGTCTTGGGTAGGAAAACTGGAGTTGAAGGCTCCCTCAATCTTGTCCCAAGGGAAAGATTCATTTGATAAGGGGCTTTCCGCCTCCTTGCTGCCTCCATCCAGATCAAGGGTGCTTGCTAAATTATCCTGATCTTTCATGAAATTGATCTTGTTGCCTGCCTCACCAACTTCCTGAGATGATAATGGCACTGTGTTGGGCCTATCACCCATGATGGGCTCTAACGCGTAGAAAAAAGGGCACTTTTTCTTTGTTTCAACTAAGCGAGTGGCAAGAAAAATGTGTTAGTTATTGGTATTGATCAAAAAAATTAAGATTGATCAACACAATATTTGATCTACCATCCGTTTTGGTTTTGGACACAGAACCAAAATCCTCCCCCTCATTGTCTGATTCAATTGTATCATCATTTGTGGTTAAGGTTGCTTGTCGTTGATTTTCCTCAGCTTCATCAAGTATACCTTTCTCAATTTGATCTGGCCAGCCAATCGCATCACGGAAATTACGTTCTAAAGCCAAAATCTGATGTGAAGGTAGTTGTTGGAATTTCACCATTCAACTCCTCCATTTTGTTTATGCCTCTTTATTTAAAAAATTAATTTATGCTATGAATAAAAAATTCTTTTTATTTTTGATTTTTATTTTAAAAATTATTACATTATTATTTTTTAAAATAGTTAAAAATAAATCTGAGAATTATCTTACAAGTAGTCTGATCATACACCCTTAGAATAAGCTTGTAGCCATGAGCCCTGTCTTTAAAATCACTGTGTTTTTTTCTTGTCTCTACGTATTATTTCTTCTTTTATTTTATCTTTATTCTGTTTAGAATTAATGTGTTGGGATTAACGCCCCCAGAAATCTGTGTTTAATTGCTTATCTCTTGTCTAGTCTTAACTGCATGTGTGTCAGTCTGATAGTACATTGTCTGCTAATTATCTCTTAATTATTTTTTTTTATTTTATGTATTATTATTTTATCAGGCCCCCTCTGGATCTTGAGTGGGGGGCTCTCTAGTTGTTAGGTTTCACAACCACTTTTTTCTTTTCCTATAAATAGTCTGAGTTTTTTGATGAAATAAAAACTCTTCATTGTCTTTTCAACCTTTTCTCCGTGAGCCTTTCCTAGAAAATGCTCCCTTGAGTTCTAGTCACACATTCTTAAAAAATTCATCTATTAATAATTTTTATTTTCTTAAATTTGAGTTCCAAATTTCAACAGTAGTTAGCAGACAAATTAATTTGAATTGTTTAGCAAGACCACATACTTGCTGCTCCACACCATGTCACTCTCAATTTAAGCTCCCATGGGATTACAAATACTTCACAATTCTCTCCGCCACCTCACGTTTGCTGATGGAGCTACCACACCAGAGTTGGTAGTTTCCCTCAATCACCAACCAGTCAACAATCAGTTCCAATGAACTTTTAACATCACCATTTTTATCATTCACCCAGGAAATTTTAACTACATGGGCTTTCTTTTGAGATGAACCCCCACGACCGCCTCCAAGACCTCCACAACCTCGCCAACTTCCGTGACCCCCAAAACCACCTCAACGACTGTGTTTAGCAGATTTCTCCTGATTTTGAGGGCTATCTTCAGCTTTCTGTGATTGTGAAATAGCTAAAACTTGAGAAGGAGGGGTTGGAAATGCTACATAAGTTTGCTGAAAGATTGGGGGAAGCATCACATATTACATATTTTGAGAATGATGCAAATTCCTTCTTAAAAATATGGAAGAGGTCAGAAGGGACAAAAATCTTTTTGAAAAAAAAACTCCCAAAAAACATACAATAATGGAGGTGGAGTTCCATGAACCCATGACACCGCATTTGGGCTGATCTGTGTGACTGGAGTGGCGGGAGGGTTGGTGTTGGGTGTTGCAGGGGGATTCATGCCTGCTTGGAGAAAAATGGGGGGAAATTTCAGGATATGAGAGGAAGATATAGTTTGGTTCAGGGGGGAAAGACACGGAATGAAATTATATTATTGTAATTTTGTAATTTTTATGGATATAATTTCATATAAAAGTTCTCATATGAACTTTGAATACCCTTATTATCCAAATTTGGGAAAAAATGTAACATAAATACACCAAAGTTATCCAAAATTGGGCAAAAACGTAACATAACCTGGTTTCTGGAGACTATCTGCGGAACGTAACTAGGAAAAAAAGGAGCCCTTTTTCTGGGGGAGATATTGTAACTGGAGGTCACGTAGCTGGAAATGTAAGATAGTGTAACTGTAAAACTTACATTACATTCAAAGTTATCCATTTTGTCAGCTGGCTACTATGTTAGAGCCAACTAACAAATAGCAGCAATGAAATTTTTAATATTTTTTATAACTAAAAATATTAATAAACAAACAAAATAACAAAAACATTATTAAATAGTAGGAATAATGAAAATATTATTGCATATTTAGATTCCTTGGTAAAAAATAACCCCAGTCACTCAGCAGAAGTATGGGAAAAAAATACCTACTTCTATTTTTATTTTATTGATAAAGAAAAATAAGAAGGAAACCCCTACAAACCCGTTAGATGAGACGTCATCTATACTTTTGTATATGTATTAAAACATATTAATACATAAAAATGAGGTGTTGTGTATACTTAAGAAGTTAAACACATATTGGTAATACTGTCAAATGACGTGGGAGATTACATAATCAACCCCTAGAGAAATGAAACGAAACTCAGTTGGCTTATGTAATCCAACTGACAGGTCCCGCGGGCCCTGACGGGCCAAAACTGCTTTGTTTGAAAATGAAAACAACACATAGTAAAAATACTCCCACGGCCCTTCAAAAAATAGAAGTTCCATGCAAAAATGTTACACTACGGAAGCTTCTATTTTTCCTTGGTAGACGAGATAATTTATCCTCGAGGAAAAATAGAAACAACACTGAGAAAGCAAAAACAATATGAAAAGTAATTTTTCAAATATCAATTGAATAAGAGAAATCGACATATTTAGTTCAAAAAATCATACCTCCGTCATCTCAATTGATAAAAATGAATAAAAATTACACAGATCATCCTTGGAAGACATATTTCGAAGGATATATCCCTCGAGTACAGACCAAGCATAATGATCTTTTCACATTGCCCACAGAAATGCTCAATTACCTGCATAATGCAGTCTACATTCTGTGGGACATTTACATAACATTAGAGCGCCCCAAGAGGATTGGAAAAGATATAAATAGAGCTCTCTTTTCTACCTCTCATTCCCCAGAATTATCTTTACAAAGCTACACATAGTTACATACATACCAAATAGTATTATAGTCACTCTATAACGCCCAAAAAGACCAATTCCCTATCAACTACGCTCCCTGGATTCCCTTCAGCTTTCCAGCTTACCTTCCACTATCAACCACGCCTCCTGAATATCTCCTCCGTCGTGATCTGGACCCGGGTAAGTCTCTTGACTTCATCTTAAAGTCATTAAGACTTCACCACTACATGGTATATTGGGTTTAATCACCCCTGATATCTATCAGGCCCCAAATACAAGTTTCTTAGCAACTTAAAAAGGGTTATAAACACCCCAGAGTCCGCTCTGGCCCCTTATTTCTTCAGAGGGATGAAAAACCCCAGTTTATCTGGCCCCTCTGAAAGAAATTACTTTTATAAAATATATATATATATATATTTATGAACCTACAACTTGCACCAAACCGTGCTATTAATAGTTTCAAAACTATTTATAAATACTTTGCAGAGTGTGTAGCTAAAGGGTATTCAGTCCCTGGCATCACAGCTTCTGACAATTGGGGGTCTGGCCGGGAAATTTTTTTAAAAAAAATTAACCTACCTTGCTTTCTTTAAAAACATTAAAAAACCCACCTCACCCATTGTAAACAAAAGAATTCTATATAAAAATATGAAATCTAACACAAAAAATATTTTTTTTTATCTTCCAAAATTTCTGTATTCTTGGAAAATCATCACTCACCCCTCCTCTTTTAAGGTGAGCATTATATCAAAGTAAATATCCAATAAAAATCTTCTAAAAAATATATACAAATAAGCTGAATAAAAAAAAAAAAAAACTTCCTTTTTAGTGGATTTATTCGAAAATTATTTACTAATTGAAGAAGCCCACAAACAACTTATCCAACAAAAAATAAAAAACTTAAAAAATCACATACCAACTACGTGGGGTTTATTAACTCCTGAAAAAAGAAAAATAAGAGTAATAGAAGCTATCAAAAAAGATAAAGAAATAGCTCTCAATCAAAAAATATTTTTTCACAAACTTTCAAGAAAACATAAAGCTCATAAAGGGTCACTAAGAAAAAGAAAAATTGAGTTTCTTCTTTAAAAAACATTTCACGTAAATAAAATAAGGCTAAACCCCCTTATTTTAGTGGCTCAATCAGAAAATAAACCTATCAGACAGAACCCCCAGATTTATTTCTCTACTGAGGAATATACTCCAAAGGAACCAACTACTGAGGACGCTTGCACGGAATATTCTGACAGTAAGCCCCCCAAAAATTATATTTCTGATAAAATGGGGCCTAAAAAACTTATTCAAGGACCCCACCAACCAACACTTGAGGGAGCCCTCCTTAACCATAGGAAGCCTCCAGTTAGAAAAAGGAGACACTCAAATGAGGGAGTCCCTTATGAAAGAATCAATAAAACTGAGGTTTTAATTTCAAAAATAAGTAAGAATATAAAATACAATAATTTCATAATAAAAACTATTTAATTGAAAATAGAGAAAAAATTTATGAAATTAAATACCTGAAGGCAGATAAGAATCTGCTTATTTTGATCTAAAGAAATAGACTTTTAATTATAGTATAATTTTATGAAATAAATAATTAAAAATATTTTATATTTTTATTTCATCTTTTTAAGTTTTTTTATTTATTTTTATTTTAGTTTTTTATTTTTATTTTATAGTTTTTAGTTTTGAATAATAAATCTTTTATGATTAAAAGTTTTACTACACGCACGCGCAATGGACTTTCATATACCTTTGGGGAGCTTTTACCTGGCGGATGCGGGATATGGTCTGCCAAAGGGGGTGCTGGTGCCTTCTTTATTTGTTTTGTTTCTGTTTGATAAAATAATTACAAGTAAGGAAATTTTATCTATTTAAACAGAAATATTTGTAAATAAAAACTTACAAATTAAATGATAAATTACCATCTGAATGCTGTTGACCATTCGTTGTTTGAACTTGTTGACCATTTGTTGTTTGATCAATTAAGGCTGAAGTGTCGTCACTTGGGTGACTTTTTTCATCAAGTTGTGACAGTACACCTATCACAAAATAATTATCAACAACAAAATTAATTAATTAAATAAATATATTTTTGCTTTAAATAATAAATTATTATTATTAAAAATATAATTAAGTAAATTTAATATTTTTGATGAGTAAAATTACTCACTAAGATTTCTTTTCTTTAAATATTTTAAGCAAGGAATGCAATTCCAACAAATTTGACATGGGTAGAGAGATGTTCCTGGGTTTGGAGTGCTAGTAATTTCAGCGTGAATTGGTGAATCAGCCATAAAGCACATAATTGTTGTCAGAGAACTTATCTCCGGAGGTAATAGTGGTGGACAAAGTCAAGGAGGAGAAAATTGGCACCCTTGTGAGAGAGCATGTGGAGAAATGGGAACAATTTCTCCAAGCCAAGAAGGAGGGAGACGAAGATCTCATGATATTGAGGGCCAGACAGGCCGTGAGCACCCAGAAAAGTTTGCAAAAACTAATGTCCCGTCAGGAAGTAGAAGGGTATGTGAAGGGATGGAATCCCTGGACGGAATTAAAGACTTTGAACCCTCCCAAAATAAAGGAAAAAAGAGAGAAGGGGAAGAAAAAATCCTTCTTGTATCATCAAGCGGGGAGTTATCTGGACCCAGCTATATGGCTAGAAGCAGCCCAAGTAGGGGCCACCCTCAGGGGGTTTTACAAAGCAAATCAAGCCATGAGGCACTCTTAGAATCTTTTTCCCAACTCACTGCGCATATTACTGAACTCCAAGATGGAATGGAAGATAAATATGTTAGAAGTAATGCTATTGTTAAAGTCATTGGACAAGGAATTGTTAATTTATTTAAACAATGCATAGTTACTCCTATTAATAAAAAATTAACAGAATTACTTGGAAATTATGATTTAAAAAATCCTGATATAGCCCCCACTGCTCCAAAACCTGAGAACCAATCTTGCAAAAAGAACTCAGATGACATTGCACACCGTGAAACTATCATATCTGAGATAAAAGAGGAAATTATGAATTTAGAGAAAAATGTATGTGATTCAATTATTCAAAAATTGGACTCAATTATGATAAAACCACAAGAAAATTTTGAGGAAAAATTATTAAAACAGAGTAATCAGTTTAAAGAGTTTATCAAAATTAATATTTATTATCAGACAACTACATGGAAAAAATGCTGTGGAAGTAATCCTCAGTGAAGAGTTCTCTAGGAAACATCCTGTATTTCCAGTAAGCTTAGTTAAACCTTTTGAAAATAGAAGTATAGAACTTGAGAAGGAGAACACTACACCAATACCAATAATGTAACCCACTATAGGAGGACCTTTGAAAGTTTCCAAAATTCTTAAAGAGAAGAAGGAAACGATTCAAGGAAAAGACGCCAGATTATATTTAGTCAGGTATAAAGGACAATCTTCTGACAAAGATGAATGGTTACCTGAAGGAAAAATACCTGATGGGCCCATACACCTGAGAAACTTCAGAGCATCAAAAAGGAATTGACCTTGTTTCCTTGGAAAAAAAAAGAAAGAGAGGATAGGGGGGATAAACAACCCCATATATCTGGCCCTCCCTGTTTTTTCTTAAACATAACATCTATTTTTATCATTTATTGTACTTTATTATTTTTTAAAAAAAAAAAAAAGAGAAGAAATTTTTTTTTTATATATAAAAAATATAAAAATATATATAACCGTGTGGAGCGTTGAGCCAGAAGACCTATTAACATCCACGTTTGTATGTCTATTGGTGGTCCTAAGACCCTCTGTTCAACGTGAGCCAGTTTCCCAGGGTATAAATACCCAACGCTAGCCACCCCCTCCGGTTTCGGTCCCACAGGTCATGGTCAAAGACCGCTTATGCTACTCCGGGTTACCCTGGCATCTTGCCTCCGCCCTTTGGACTCAGGCTGAAAGTGGGCCGGGTCAGCCGCCAAAATCAGTGTCCGGACCCGACCCGAAAATAAATATGGGTCGGGTTGGGTCATTTTGTGAGCTCTCATAGACTGTCCAAACCCAACCCTAGATTTTTAAAAAATGGGTCCGGGTCGGGTCCGGGTCAGTAGTACTGACCCGGTTTTTTTTTCTTTTGTCACGTTTGTTTACTTCAAGAAAAAAAAATAATACCATACATACATGATTCTCTTTGCATTTACTAATAACTAATACTTATATAAGTTGTATTCACTTGTATTTTACTTCTTATTTATATACATTCAAGCCTATTTTATTATTATTATCTTTATTTTATTTTATTTTATTTTATTTTTTTTTTATTTTAAAAATAAAATTATTTTATAATTTTATTTTTATTTTATTTTTCTTCTGTTTTTTTCAAAGTCAAATAATTGAAATTTTAATCTGATGTAGAAGAAAAGATAGACTAAAAAATTCCCTAGCTGATATTTTGGAGGCCCTCCTCTGTGCGGATCCAATCTTGAGTACAGACTAGCGCCTCTAGCGTATCAGAATTTAAGCTGCTTCAAAAATCATTGAGGACACGGCCGGTGTGGGAGTTTTTATGGTAATCAAACCACATGACTCAAAAATTTTCAGATTTTTTATTAATTATTAAAACAATGAACATCAACTATAACTCAACTCAATAGTTAAAC
>JNCO01003247.1:0-17032 GCA_000785685.1 Uromyces viciae-fabae
TTATTTTTATTTTTATTTTTATTTTTATTTTTATTTTTATTTTTTATTTATTTGATATTTATTTTTTATTTTTTATTTTTTCTTTCTTTCTTGATCTCTTTCTTTATTTTTTCTCTCATTTTTATTTCGTTAATTTTGTTATTCCTTTCCTTTTGCTTTTTTTTCTCTTTCTTTTCATTTTTCATTTTTCATTTTGCCTTTTTCCTCTTGTCTTTATTTGTCGTTCTGAATTTTTATTTTTATTTTTCTTCTTCAAAGGGTTTTGGAAAGCCCCATAAGGTTCAATTCCACGTGACATAGGCATCTGCCAATTTTTTGGGGGCCTTCTCTCCCAAAACCCTTTTTTTTTTGTTTTTTATTTTTGAAAAACTGTTTTCTTTCTTATTTTTTGTTTTTTTTGTCTAAATTTATAGTTTGGGGGTTGATATCAACCCAGATAATTTTTTTTTCCATGGGACAGGGCCCCTTCATAACGTTTTAGCGCCATGTACAAATCATTTTTTTCATTTTACTATTTTTTTTTTGATCAATTTTTTGGGGGGCCGAAACCCTTTTAAAAATTCATAGGAATTTTCTTTGGGGTTTTTAGACCCCAAAGAACCTTTCCCCCTTTTTTTTTTTCAAAAACACGTGGTTCAAAAACCGTGTGTGTTTGTGGGAAACCGCGTGCACGCGGTCAGTCTGCCTGAGGTCAAAACGGTGTGAGTTTGCGGGCCAACCACATGAATTTATTAATTCCCTAAAAATAATCAAAGCTCATCTTTATAAAAACATATTATGAAAAATTATCATCAATAATTATTAATAGAATTATAAAATTAAAATTAAAATTCAAAAATATTCAAGATAAAGATATCATAAAATTATAAATAATAAAATATCATTTATTGAAAAAAATAAAATTCAAATCATTACAAAAATTTATTAATTAAATTTCAAAGAAAAATACAAAGTAAATAATTTATTAAATAAATTTAATATTATATTTAGGTCATTTTATAATCTGCCTTTAGGTAAATATATAATTAAAAAACTTGTTAATTTTTTTTTTTGTATTGTATTATTTTTATTTCTGCTTCAAAATTAACTGAAATAAAATCATTCTTTAGTTGTGCAAATTATATACTATTTACATTGTAAAGATTAAAACTATAGTAGTGAGCTAAAATACTGTGAAGAGGCCGTGACTTGTTTCAAGATATTTTTATCATCTCTAGCTGGTATTTGAATCCTTCATTTATTTTTTATTTATGTTATGTCTAGGGCTCAGAGTCACATTAAACCCCTGGGATGTTGTTCAGGGCGCTAATATTGTTTTTCTTTGTATATAATTTCCACAATTGGATTAGAAATAAAATAATTGGTTCTTTCACTCTTTTTCCTTGAACCTTTCCTAAAAGTATTGAGCTCCCTGAATACTCTAGTCCCATTCTAGATGTTATGAAAATCAATCATTAAATAAAATAAAAAATTATGAAATAACATTTACATAATAAATAAAAAATTATCTCAATTTTGGTTCATTATTTTAACAGATATTGAGCAAGTGTGCAGTGTATTGAAATCTTAGTTTTAAATTTTTAAAAGACCCTCTTGTCTCTGGTTTTGCAATGTCATTGTCATGATCATGAAGTGCTGGCTGTATAATACTCAAAAAGATGATTGTTGTGGAGAATTCACCTACTGATCCTTTCCTTACCAATACCACTTATCCAACACCTTCTGAAACTACTATTGTCCTGTTGTGCATTATCCCTTACTTTTCTACAGCTTCAATTCTCTATCCACTCAGACTTCCATTCTTCATTCCTCTAGTCAGCACTTCAGCATAATGAGAGATTTGAAAATCCACAACTGGATTGCTTGGGGTCTCTCATAATTTTTTTTTTCTCTTGATCATCTTATTTATTATTTTCCATGTTTTTCTCTTTTCTTGATTTTTTTCTCTTGATTATATTATTTGGAAATCAAATATGTTTATCTCTTGATTATATCAATTCTCAAAGAAAGTTTCTTAAGTGTCTCCTTCATTTTTGACTGTCATGTTCATTTTTCTTCAGTGTCTCATTTATTTTATTTTCCAATATGATATGTTCAATTTTGAGTTGAAGTGTCTTCAGTGTCTCAATTATTCTATATTTCAATGAAAGATTGTTATTTTTAAATCCAAATGACATTTCAAATATCATGAGAAAAGGAGCGATAGATTAAACTAAACAGAGTAATCTGAAACCAGATGTTTATCATAAGAAAATGAGAGAACAATTAAACATAAAACAAAAACTTGATTTTAAACCCAAAAGAAAACATTTGTAATATCATAAGAAAACGAGAGAGACAGAATAAGCAGAAAACAAAAAAAATTCTGTTACCTTCTAGTTACCTGTGGTAAAAACTTAATCATCAGCTGCTAGCTGATTTTAGACCTTCTGTTTGAGCTGCCTTAACATAGAAGGGATCTCTTCATCCGGACAGCTTTCTCCAGATTTCATTATCACCTTCAAGTGACTGGTGGAGGCATCAATGCTATACTTTTTATTTTCTAATAAGTATATTTTTTTCACTAGTTTGTTCTTTCTTTGGTTGATATTGTTGTTCTTGATTAAAGTGTTCAATTGATTGTGAGAAATCACCATTGATGTGCAATCATCAATATCACTGGCTCCCTAATGGTGTCTTTTGGCAGATTTAACCCTTTCAGGATGAGGGAGGGTAGGTTAAGATTGCTTCACTACAAATAAATCTTGCTTAACTGTCACCAGTTGACATGCAGAAACTTGGGTTAAACTTTGTTTGCAACTCAAGTCTTACTTGAAGCTTACTTGGATGCAAAGTCACTGCACATTTAAAGTAAACCTTGAGAAAGAATAAGGGGAAAGTTCATGTAAACTGCAGGCAGTTACAAGATATTCTTCTGCAGTGGTTGGGTGAAGATGGTATGTCAGCTGATCTAGATGACAGTTTGACTGGTTATTGGTGTGCTTGAAGAATCAAAATTGCTACACCATTTTGGATGGTTTTTGCAGTGTTAATTTTATAGACTTGAGAGTGGGGATTTAGAAGAAAGAATAAGGGGACAGTTCATGTAAACTGCAGGCAGTTACAAGATATTCTTCTGCAGTGGTTGGGTGAAGATGGTATGTCAGCTGATCTAGATGACAGTTTGACTGGTTATTGGTGTGCTTGAAGAATCAAAATTGCTACACCATTTTGGATGGTTTTTGCAGTGTTAATTTTATAGACTTGAGAGTGGGGATTTAGAAGGTAGTAGAGAGTTGGTTGAAAGAGGAGCTTGGGAACAATTTAATTAAGATGAATTTAGGCTCAAAACTTGATAATTTTTATTTCAAGAGAAAAAGAAAAATATATTGAAAGAATGAAATGTCACAGACTGTGACTGGACAAAATCAAAAAATAAAAAACAAACCTAGACAGAAAATTCATCTTAATCTTCAGTAACACTACTACAGAAACTAAAAGAAGAAGGACTAAATAAATATATCTGGACCACTACATACGGGAACAGATTAACCAATATAATTAATAAAAGAAACACTACATACGGAATCTTAATCAACTATTCTTCTGAGACACAACATACGGAATCAGGACTGAATATTTTTTGATTTAATCTGAATCACTACTTACGGAGACAGTAAATAAAAAAATAAAACTAATTCAATAAAAATACTACTCAAACTAAGAGACTGAATTCTTAGAAATGAATACTTAAGAGAAAAGAATAAAAGAAAAAATTAAAAGAGGAAGAAAGCAAAGGAAAATGAGACAGAAAATTAACATGCAGTACCTCCCAAGCTAATTCCAATTTGAATGTTTTTCTGATGGGTATACATAATAAAAGAAAAAATTAAAAGAGGAAGAAAGCAAATGAAAATGAGACAGAAAATTAACATGCAGTACCTCCCAAGCTAATTCCAATTTGAATGTTTTTCTGATGGGTATACATATCCTTGGCAGCCCTAAACCAATCCATTGGTGCTGAGCCACTTTGTGGATTATGCTGGATTGAACAATAAATAGTGGATAACTTTAGTGTGGCAGTGCTTAAGCTTTCCCATCTGAGAGATTGGATTGAATCAGATCAGATAACTTCAGATGAGGATAAAGATATACCGGAAAGCAGACTCACCTAGTCTGCATGGTCTCAAAATTGTGAAAGGTGGTTTTGGAGTGTAGATTGAAATTCTCTTCAACTTGCTTGAAAAAAAGGGTACCACTTTGATTGATAGCATATTTGGGGTCCTCACTGATATGGATCCATGACTTTGCAAGTTGCTCCTCTTCTTGAGGAGTCCAACGCATTTTTTTTTCAATGGTGGTGCTGCAAGTAGATCAGATTGGTTTTTGTCCTCATTCATTTTTTTTTTGAAATACATGATCTCTTACAACAGTTCACAGTGTGGTATTAGCACTTGAAAAAAAAAAAGAAGTTATGATTTAGGGCGGGCACTCTCAATTCCCCGTTTAGACCCCTATAAGATTCGGAATTAAACGGGAAGAATTTCAAAAATTAATAAATTATTTTTAGAATGGCACAACCACAACATACTATACTACTTTCAATTCCTAACGTAAAGGTCTATCAAGAATCAGCAGAATCAAATGAATCCCAATCTGTACTTTTCCCTTCAACTACACTCAATCTTCAACTACTCGACATCCCATCTCACGCTCTCAAGTCAATCCCTTCAATCTCAGATCCTCCTTCCTACAACGATCTTCCCAAACAATCTCAATTAAACCAATCTTCTTCAACTACCGTAGAGACCTGGCTGGTCATCTCCTTAGCCGATGGTTTGATCGATATCCCTCTCTCTCAATCTTCCTACATCACTTGTCCAGCTCCTAGATCCTACCTCATTCCCATTCTCTCCGCCGATCAAATCGATCATCATCTAGAAAACAAATCTGAAAGCACTGCCTTCATCAAACTTGAGATTGACAATCATGTCTCCGATCAAACAATCGACACCCTGGATAGCATCCTCAGTAATTGGTCTCACTTTTCCGGTTCACCATCCAATCTCTCTATCAAGCACACTCCCTTAAAATCCCATACTCCACCACCTCCCTCTCATCCATCTATCTCAACTCAAAATAGCAGCTTGGCTCCCTCTAAATCCACTTTACCACAAGCTCTTCAAAATGGTGGCCCTTCGAAGGTATCGTATTTTTTTTTTATTGCATTTGTTCCTTCTCTGATCATCAGGACTTTAATGCTATACATACAACATTTAGTTTTCATTTCCTTCTGAGGGTCGCTTGGCTTTGATGGATGAATCTACTGGGGAAATTTGCGGTGAGCTGGACTCAGACGTCAAACTGCAAGGCTTATCCATATCCCAGCATGCTCCTCCTTACCCCCCAGGTCCATCAAACTTCAACTCAGCACAAGGGCAGCCCTCACTAAATCAGCCTCTATTGGCTGCCCCACAACCGGTCATGGTCACTCTGGCTCCATCTCATGCAAATTCACCCTATCAAGCAGCCGCAGAGGTCACACCGCTACCGCTTGAGGGCCGCTCTCAAATTCTCGAAGGAGCCGAATGGGTTTCACGTGGTATACTGGCTGGTTCAGAAATAATTAGTGGACTGATTGCAAAGAGTGGTAACAGTTACCTATCAAGCTCTAAACCGGCTTCTGTGCCTATGACATTCTCCCCAAGTACTCACTCACATGTAGATAAGGTTTTGGGTTTCACTAGTACGGCTAGCATGGTTTCTGGGAAAACAGCTGCCATAGTCGGTAGTCTCGTTGGGAAAGTGGGTGATAGTATTGGAAAATCTACTGGCATTCAACGTGCACCCAATGGCGCTCTTCCCACTGGTACCCGTGGCTACGTTCACAAAAGTTTACTTGCTTGTAATACGGTCCTTAATTCACTGGAGACAGGCGCAAAAAAAGTCTTCACAGCAGCGTAAGTAGTGGTTTCTCACTCTACAATCCCCCGGTCCAATCATTCCCTTTTTCGTCCATCTCAAAGGATCCGAACCCTTTCCTCTTTTTCTCCCTCTTCTGAAAGCATCTTTCTCCCTGTGACCAAAAAACCTGTTATCTTGGCCACAAAATTATGCGAACCATTGGGTAGCGTCTAAACAGACGCTTTATCGAGTTCAACTGCCACTTTCGCAGGTTCAAGTATGAACTTACGAATCTCATCCCATAGTCTGCTGGTTAATCTCCCAGAATTTGGGCCAGGGTTAGACAGGATGTATGAATTTACCAAATTTTGTGATGCTTAACCGAGGCCGGTTCAGCCGGTCGAACGTAGATGTTCTAAACCTATGACAAAAAGTGGTTGCCCAGGGCGGATTAATTCAACGTGTTTTCGAATTGGATCTTATTTTTTTTTTTTTTTTTTGGAAAAAAAAAATATGGACCTGAAGCTGGAAACATAGCGCAAAGATCCAACACTGCTATAAGGAATGTAGCATTAGTATACATTGATGCACGCGGTGTAACACGTCGAGCGATACTGAAATCGGTTGGGAAAGCTGCTATCAAAGGTAGAATGAAAGATGGGCGTGAAGTCATCTTAGGCTCCGATGAGAAAGTCGACAATTGGAATAATATTGATAATCAATCTTCTAGCCCTTCTCAGCCTAAGTTTACTAACCCTTCTCAATCTAAAAAACTCTAGCCTTTAGCTCTTCCTAAATAATCCATGTTCTTTTACAATTTTATCAGGTGTTTCCCTACCTTGACGTACTTTTACTCCCCTTGTCCTTCCAATGTTCACACTCTCCCACCAAAGAAAAGCTTTTGTTTATCTGGTGGCCTGTATGCTATCAACGGACTGCATGGCCCGTCCAAAATCTTTTTTTTGTAATCTTTGTTAATTACCCATTCATACACGTTTCATAACAACCCATTAAGAATACTCATACATAGTCACTACCTCAGAACTATATCGGGAAATTTTTAAGATATACATGTATAGTCCCCACAGGAAAATACTCCTAAATTAATACCAACATCAAACTTGCCAGATATAGGGATATTTCTGGGGGTAGGATTAGAGAGAGGAAGAAAATTGCAAGTCATTTCAGCAGATAATCAGATCATTGGTCTTTTGTAATTTTCAGCCTGTAGAAATCTGTAAGGCTTGGATATGAAACTGAAGGGTAAAAATAATCTTTCAGTACTATTCCTGTCCTTATATATTTATTTTTAGGTTTTACAATGACTCCACAGTCAAGGGTTTACACTTATGGTAGTAATTCATAAGAGTATCAGTCTTAATAACACCAGTACCACTAGCCAAGTGGTGTCTCTTATGTAGAAGGTTGTGATGGCAACAGAAGATGGCAACCAGCAAGAAACTTGTATGGATAATTTTAAATTTGAGAAATAAAAACTCTTAAATAAATTAAGAGGAGTTGGAAGTGAAGGGGGGGATAATAAGCAATTGGCAAGCACCTGATTAGGTTGGCTGCATTCAGAGGTGGTAGTCTTGCTGCAACTGATTTTAAAGAATAATAAATATAGAGGGGGTTCGGAAATAACTCTACTATAAATATTTATTCTAGTAAGTGGATGTAGAAGATCCAAAGGAAAAATATAGAGGGGAAACTCTATAGAATAAGGGGAGAGGCACACAGATATTTATACTGACTTGTATTATCTGAAGACTCTGATGAAAGTGGGAAGAGGGAAAAAGAGGCCCTCTATGTATAATCTTTCTAGAGTTCAAGGGGAATTCTTAAGTCCTTCCTTTGGGTTCTCTTTGGAATCAAGGGTTGTCATGGATTTCAAATAGAAATCATTTCAATTATCTCTTTCCATTCTCACTCTTGGCATATGTATAACCAACTGTCAAGAGTGGACAAGATATAGATATTTGAAATGTCTTAATAAGGTTATTTCAAATGTCTGACATTTTATTTGAATTACTCTACATATCTATTATGTATTCTTTGTTTAAATTAATGTATAATAGTTATACATAATTTCTCATTATTTTATGGATTATAATTTATTACTAGGATGTTGTTACATGTAATTAAAGTTCTCTTTGGTAACATGTAAACATTAATTTTGAGTTTTTGCCTTTTTGTCTCTCATTCAATTCATTAAGGCACCCTTGGTATATTTTTGAGCCCCTTTTTGAGTATTTTGGGTATTTTGTAGGCTGTCTGGATACTATTTGTATCTCACAGGCTGACAAAATCCATGACCAGGGATGACCATCTCATTTTTTCAATGAGCTTTTCAATCTAAAAGGCTAAGTTTTTTGATCATCCCACCAAATTTGTTTAATTTTTTTTTGAATTCTGCCAGCATTTATTCTTGAATATGAATCCAATCATCAGAGGAAAGTCCCATACTTATCTATGTAGAGCTGAATCCACATTTACTCTCACTTTTGACATCATGAACAACTGAAATGTAGTGGATGGTCTCAACTGGTCTGATCTTATTATTAGCTGCATACTAGCAGAAAAATAAATAAAAATGAATTCATAAATCAAGAAATATAGAACATAATATTTTACTTACAAGGTCAACATATATTTAAGAATATACCCTTTCCAAATTCAAGATGGGCATTACATTTTCATAATCAGTCTCATTTTACTCCCCTTATTTTGCTTTATATCCATATGATTCCATGATCTAAAAAAAATTAAAACCAATCAAATGAAAAGTCAGGAAAATAATTTAAATAACTCAGATTCCCATTCTTCTTTACAGATTAAAACCAATCAAATGAAAAGTCAGGAAAATAATTTAAATAACTCAGATTCCCATTCTTCTTTACAGCTTATTTCATTGATCAGTCTTCCTTTGGGAATTTTTGATTTTTGTTTGATAGATCACTTTTTTTATCCTCAATGGCCCTTATCTATTCTTCCTTTCACTTGGAATATATTCAAATGCTGAAGGATCCCTGGTAGTCAATGATTCTGTTATGTTTTTTTCTCCTTTGAGTCTTCCTGTGAATTTGTTGTTGGAATCAAAATATAAGCACAATCAGGTGATTTTGGCAACACCCAATTCCTGCCTGGCACCACCTTTTTTTTTCAAATATTTCTTAAAAATACTTCTAGTTTTTCAAAAATTACAAAACTTGTTCCCTTGCCTCCTGAGCACCCCTGCCCCACTTTCTGAGATTTTTAGATCTTGTGTTGTCAAAGACCACCACGGGTCTAAGGAGAGGGTAGGAGAGAAGGACTAGACAGAAGATTATCTGTGGGGCCCGCCTGGACTCCTAGAACCAGCAACTGGTTCCTGATCGCACAGGGCATGACTTTGCTTAAAAGTCTAAGTCAGGTACACTGCTGCCCTTGATATTGCACCAAGGCCAACCGTCACTCTCAGGTCTTCCAGACTGGGTGTGATACTTAAAGAAGGAGTCGGGGCCAAGGATGAGATTCCCATCTCTCTTTTGCCCCATCACTCTTTGAAGATCACCTCCAGCTCGTTTGTCTCCGTCACGCCACTAGTTGTCCATCAGCTCTTCTGGCGGGTTTTAGTCTTCTCTTTCCATCAAAATCCCTTTATAATTTTGCTCTTTACTTCCTTTCTTCAAATTAAGTTTTGGTTTTTAATTTTTTTAACATATTTTGGTTTAAAAATTTTTTATCATAAATTAATATTTCTGAACATTTGAAAAGTGGAACCTTCTCAGTCTATTGATAGACAACAAGGCAACGCAGAAACACATTTTCAAGATGAGGTTTCGATAGCTGTTCTTTTGACAGCTCCAACAAAATCTCAAAAAGATCAAGTTGGGAAGATAAGGAAGGGTGTATTCCCATTCTACTTATGCTTAGCCGGCTAGGTGATTATTTGATAAGGAGGTATGCTTTTTTAGCATTTATTGACCTATTCAATATATCATTCTGGTTTAGGTCGCAAAAATGTATCTAAAACTATTGACAAAATAGAAGTCGATGAGGGGAATGAGGTTGCGACAGAAAGCAATGATCATCCAGTAATAACAATCAATCATCAAGATGAAGCATCCTCACCTGAGATAATGACAGCGGTTGTAAATCAATCCGAGGTTGATCATGATGATGATCAAGCCAATGTTTTATCCAAGAAGCAACAGCTTTGGGAAAGTGCATTGAAAGCACAGAAATCAGGAGATCATACTTTAGCAGAATTATTATTGAAGCTATACGATAGATTGGATGAAACTTTGAAAATTCTGAATTCTTCTAATACGGGTAATATTGGTCTAAAGAGACCAATGTCAAACATTGTGAAGGCACCTGATTTACCAATGAAAAAATTTACTCAAGGGAAAATTGTTTGTACAATTGGTCAAACAAACCCGCATAATTTTGTAGGGTTACCAACCTTTTTCGACAATAATATGAAAGAGTTATGTTGGCCTTTACCTTTGACAATTTTCAGTTGTCAGTGGCAAGCTCAAGCAATGTCTTTTGGGATGACTAATAATAAAACAAAAAGCGATGACGTTATTTCTTCTAAGTTGTACAATGGCTTGCAACCACCATCTGAATGGACTCAATCAATCGCCGATTGGATTATTCATTATGAAAACTTTATAGAGTTTATGCGTGATGTTTATGGTTATACCAAAAATGTTTCTTGATTGGAGATACATCGACGTAACATAACTAGAATGAGGGCAATATTGAAACTCGGAATTAAAAGGTACTAGGTCTTTTAATGACCTGCTATGTCAGAATACAAGCTTACAAGCTGTAGAGTATTTAAGACTAGCGCGAACCTTTTAATGACCTGCTATGTCAGAATACGAGCTTACAAGCTGTAGAGTATTTAAGACTAGCGCGAACCTGAGTGACGCGTCGGAAGGTTTTTGGTTTATGGAGTTGTTTTGAACAACGAGATGAATCAAAAATAGAATGATAATTAGATTTGAATAAAGAAAAAGAAACTACAACGTGCCACGCAAGTTTATAGCTCAGTTGATTCTTGGTTAGGTTTCAAACCTTGATTATCATATCTTCCGCAGCATTCAGCTCAATGAGTAAAAACCTATCTTGATGCGCTACTTCAGTCAATAGGCAACCTCTAATTTTATGACCGCTTTTAGATACGAGATGTTGGTTAGGCAGCATGTTTTTAGTCATCATATTATAGATAATGGTATTGAAGAAATTGCTGATATTTCAGTAGGCTTTCCAAATTTGAAGATGGAAGCCGAGTGTGATGTTCGAACTTTCAATGAGGAATTATTCAAGGATAATCCTTTTAGGATAGGTGGTGAACGCGAGTCATGGGACCCAATAACTGGTATTCAGAAATCTACTAAGAAAGATTCATTTTCTAAAGATTCATGGACTGTATCAGTCAATTCAAAGTCGACTGGGTTTTCTAATTACAATAAATTTTCAAAATATAAGGGAAATAAATTCAATCACTATTATAATGAGAAGAAGAGAGGAGGTTTGGATATATCTAATTCTGATAAAGCGTCATTCTCTAAAGATAAAGATCCGTAGGTTATAAAATTCAAAATAATTTTTTGTTTATTCTTCCCTAGAGTTTGGGAATAAAAAAAAAAAAAAAAAAAAAATTATCATGAATTCACATTTAGAGTTATATATTATTTTACCTATAATCAGTATTATGTTTATTGATACATATTATTTGTTGTTTTGTTGTTTCTTTTCAGAAGAAGAGGCTTTGGTAAAGTCCCGAAACAAAATTTTTGCAAATCAATTGATGATTTGATTAATGTTTCAAAATCAGATAATTCTTTAGAGAAACTTTATTTTTCTGGTATAAAACAGGGTACAGATATGAATTTTTTAGGAAAGCATTGTTTTGACTTACCAGAAGATTGAAGAACTAAAATAAGATGAGAGATGAACATCTCCAAGTGGCATGATGGTTTAATTAAAGCAGGTTTGTTAAAAAAATATAAAGATGTTTTAGAAGGATTTCAATTCGGTTTTTGTCAGGGGATTCCGCATCATAGAATAGAAGGATTAAAATGGTTTACCCCAGATAACCACTCTTCAGCTTTAGATTCAAAAGACAAAATTGAAAATTTGTTTAATGAATTAAAATGGTTTACCCCAGATAACCACTCTTCAGCTTTAGATTCAAAAGACAAAATTGAAAATTTGTTTAATGAAGAGTTACGCGCTGGTCGGATGTATGGACCATTTAAACATGAGGAAGTTGAAACACTATTTGGTTTCTTTAGAACGAGTCCTTTGGGCGCCGTGGTTAATGGTGATGGGAGTACTTGCCCGATTAACGATCTATCCTATCCAAAGAATGATCAGTTATTTCCTTTGGTGAATTCTTTTGTAGACAAAAGACAATTTGAGACTACCTGGGACAATTTCACCACTGTATCTCGTTTTTTTCAAAAATTTCAAGGCCCCGTTTCTCCTGGCGCTTTTCGACCGGGAAAAAGCATATAGACAAATTCAAACACATCCTGATCAATGGCGATATCTTTGCCAAAAAGATTTTAACGGCAATATATTGATCGATACAAGAATTTCCTTTGGGGGAGTGGCAGGATGTGGATCTTTCGGACGTCCAGCTGATGCGTGGAAAGATATAACAAAAGACAATTTGAGACTACCTGGGACAATTTCACCACTGTATCTCGTTTTTTCAAAAATTTCAAGGCCCCGTTTCTCCTGGCGCTTTTCGACTGGGAAAAAGCATATAGACAAATTCAAACACATCCTGATCAATGGCGATATCTTTGCCAAAAAGATTTTAACGGCGATATATTGATTGATACAAGAATTTCCTTTGGGGGAGTGGCAGGATGTGGATCTTTCGGACGTCCAGCTGATGCGTGGAAAGATATAATGATTAGCAAATTTGATGTAATTACGATTTTCAGACGGGTCAATGATAATTTATTTTTGAAGACTTGCGATTCAATGCTAAAGATGGAGGAGGTAGTTAGTAGATCAGCTGATTTAGGTGTAATAACTAACACAAAAAAGTTTAAAGAATTTGATGGTGAACAAAAGTTTATCGGTTTTATTTGGAACGGCCTTGACAAGACTTTTTGGCTTCTGCCAGGAAAGATAGAGCAACATATTTGGGTCGATGATAATTCATTTTTGAAGACTTGCGATTCAATGCTAAAGATGGAGGAGGTAGTTAGTAGATCAGCTGATTTAGGTGTAATAACTAACACAAAAAAGTTTAAAGAATTTGATGGTGAACAAAAGTTTATCGGTTTTATTTGGAACGGCCTTGACAAGACTTTTTGGCTTCTGCCAGGAAAGATAGAGCAACATATTTCTCAGATTGACGCTTTTCTCCTGGACATGAAGAAATTCAAGCATTCTGATGCTGAGAAATTAGTGGGACAATTAAGCCACGTATCTTACATTTTACCCCAAATGAAATGTTATCTTTCCGAGTTCTATGAATGGGTCTTGCAATGGTTTAAAAAATTGTCCTTTTGGCTCTGCCCAACCGGGGTAAATGTTGCGCTGGAAAAAAGTTTTGACATATTATGAAAACACTAGGTTGATTCCTGACTCAGATCCAACTGATGTTGGGTGGGTTGGCAATGCTTCAACTGTCAAAATGATAAAATTAATCCTTGCAAAAGCAAGAGAAAAATTGCATTGCTTGATAGAAGTAAGCAAATTTTTAATATTATATTTTTCATAATAATTATTAAAATAATAATAAATTAAAAATAATTATTAAAAATAAAATAAAAAACAATTAACTAAAATTTATTTCAAATTTAAAATTGCCTCTTTAAAAGTAACAGATAATGAAAATACTGCTAAAATAATAAAGAGAGATTTAAAGCAAAGAATTAAAATTTAATTGTAAGAAAAATTTTAATTCTTAAATATATTATTTATTTTTAAAAATAAAATAAATATGAAAATAAAAATAATTATTATTAAAAATAATTATTTTAATTAATTTATTTAAAAACTGACATAAAAATTTAAATCATGAAATCGTCATGATTGCCTCTCATTTTTATTTTTAATGCAGATCTTTTAAAATACGTCATGATTGATTCAATCATTTTTCGATGATTTACAATGATCATGAATCATTGTAAATCATATATTCTTCACTTTAGAATCATTACAAATAAAATGATCATATGATTTTTGTTTATTTTTACAATCTTCTTTTATGATCTTTTGATTTCTTTTCTTTATAAAAGTTAACTATTCGAAATAAAATTAATTAACTATATATTATAAAATATTAATCTTACTGAAAATTTATTAATCTTATTAAAAATTTACCTTAGAATATAATAAAATATTATATCATAATATTTTATTTTAATTTTATTTTAATCATTATTCATTAAAAATTCTATATTTAAAAAATCAATCTAACTTATAATTTAAGCTCATTCTTATCATTTGATTTTCACCTTTTTAGGTAAAATAATTTCTTTATTAAAAAGATCTGTTTTGTATTTAAAATTATTAAAAAGAGAGAGAGAAAACTAATATGAAATAAAACCTTTTTAGTTGTTAAATTTTACATCAACATCTTTTGGTATTGGTGTATTAATTGGACGCAAATGGGCACAGTTCAAATTATTATCAGGTTGGCAACAGGGTCCAAGAACCAGGTGAATTGCTTGGTTAGAGACTGTAGCAATGAGGCTTGGTCTGTTGATGATGCTTCAACTGGGCGTTGTCAAAGGCAGAAATTTTTTAGTTTGGACCGATAACACAACTACAGAATGGGCCCTTAAGAAGAGAAAGTCTTCTGATATTTCAGTCAACAGAGAATGGAAGCTAATACAAGAGTTACTAATAAAACATCAAATCAATTTAACGTCTAAACAAGTCACTTCAAGCAATAACATCACAGACGGCTTGTCTTGTGGCTTAAGGGTAAACCTGAAACAAGCTCTTTTTGGTTGTTGTACCCATTCCGGTTGATTTGGAAGGTACCTTACTACAGCAATTGTAAAGAGTTCTTTGCGTTATTTCTTTTGGTTCTGTCATTGTCATTGTGAATTTTTTTTTCTTTATCTTATCCATATCTCTCTTGATAAATATCCATCAATGCAATATCCCGTGCCGCACCCTCAATGGTTCTTAGTTTTCAACGGGAAGCAACTGGTCAACCCATCAGATCTAATGTTACATATGTTACAAGGCTGGAAACCCGGTACAAGAGACTTCTATAACTTAGCCGTTAAGAAGTTCTTGACCTTCCAGCAAAGCCGCGGGATCCAGCCGTTCACCTTACCACTATCAATGGTGGTGATTCTAAATTTCTGTCTTTGGGCAGGTCGGTCTGTAGATGAATCCTGCACAGCCCACAAGGTAGCAGCAAAGACCGTTAGGCGATACCTTAGCGGACTGCGAGCATGGCACACATTACATCTGATGGACTTCCCGTTTATTGACACTCATTGCGCTCTGGTGCTCACAGCTTCATCGATTGTTGATTCCAGTATTTGTATTCAATGCACTAAGCCTCCCGTGAAACTGGTGCATCTGGCAAGGCTTTACGAGTTATTGTCAACAAATGACCCGAATGATCTTGCTGTCAGGGATCTGTTTGTCATTGATTTCTGGAGTCTGGCTTGCTTAGGAGAGCTAACCACAAATCCAACATTGCCACATAATGCCATTCACGTGTGTGATTTAAGAAGGCAAGCCGAAGAGTATTGGTTAACGCTGAAATGGGCTAAAACGGCGGCTCCCGGGGAGCACCAAGTACGACAATTACGCGCTGCCACTCATTTTCTGTGCTCCATCAAAGCCCTCTCATGTTGTTTGTTGGAGGCTGGAAGTGGTAACCCCGCTCTTTTTGGCTACTGGAAAGGAGGGGAGAGGGTTGCCCTGACAAAACGGGTGGTTACCCAGGCGTTTGCACGATTTTATCATGGCTCACTCGCCGGACTTTCTGGCCATTCTTTTCGCATAGGAGGGACGTCCTGGTTAATGGCTTTAGGAAATTCTCCCACAGATATCTGTAGGCAAGGTTGATGGTTGTCCAATGTTTATCAGACCTACATTCACCCTTTTACAGCCGATCAGATTGACTTGATGCATTCTGTTTTAAAACGTGGCAGGAACCTTTAGTGGAGTGTTGGGTTGAAAGCTGCAGGTTTAGGCTTCACCAAAGTTATGGCGGTTAGCTTTCTTCCCCTAGCTCTACCCGCTATGGCGTAGGATGTCTAAAGAACTTTAGACTTAGTTTCCCTACAACCCATAGCAAGGGTTTTTCTCCCGCACACACCCTCTTTTGGGGCCCCTTGATCTTGTCAGCGCAAGGCATAAGGAGCTCGAGAGAGGGACACATAAATATCTATAATTTTTTGTTTTAAAAATCATATTCATAATTTTTGATTGTTTGAGGAAATACATCTAAGATTTGTGGTTACACATTCCATGACACACATAAAACTAATGCACACATCAAAATGAGCGGATTAGATCAAAAAAAATCTTGGAGTACTCCTTATATAGGGATTACACAAAATCAGATAAAAAATATAGAAAAAATTGTTAATGCAGGAAATATGTGGTAGAAGTTTGCTACATGTTATTCAATCCTGTCGGGAACGGGGCTGCAACCGACGGGAACGGTGCCTTACCCGCGGGTATACTCGACCGTCGGGGGCGACTTTGAGGGCCCCGACTTTTTTCCCGGCGGGGAGGACCTAAGGTACCCGCGGGTATATCCGTCGGATACCCGACCCAATCGGGAATCTGGCACCAGATTTTGGTGTGGGTGGATATGATATCGATCAGATATCATGATTCATATCCACCACACCCCCACCTCTTCCCATCCTCCACCACCCTGAAACCATGCCGTCACGTCGCAGAAACCCCAGCTCCACCCCCATACCCCAGACCAGCCAGACAGAAACCTCCAGAGACGACGACATTGAGATGGTTGGCGAAAGCGCGGCCCCTAGCATTGTGACCAGCTCGACGACAACAACTCCATCTGGATCCCAGCCTCGCAGCTGGGTCTGGTCGTATTTCGTGGTTGATTGAGATGTTGAGAAAGTCCGATGCACCGTCCCAATCGCACACGGTGAACCCTGTGGCAAGACCCTCACTCGAGACA
>JNCO01003248.1:0-17032 GCA_000785685.1 Uromyces viciae-fabae
TCATATAATTTATGTCATTCATATAATTTATGTCATTCATATAATTTATGTCATTCATATAATTTATGTCATTCAATTCACCCAAAACGGTGTGAACACTTCAAATCAAGCTCGTACTTCATTCATGAACTTTCCTCTCAAAGTCCTCTTATCCAAATTGATTTCACCTTTGAAGAAAATAAGAAATTGGCATATTCCTTCTGTTTCAACACACTTTGACATGCAATACTTAGCATTCTTTCTCAAACTAAAACAAAACTTATCTCAGAATGACTGGTCACAAAATCAGTTTAAGCAACTGTGTCTTACTCACTCTAGTAAGATCTCCAACATCAAAATTCAAAGACCTAAATCCAACATATAATCTGTTCTTCTTTATCAGTTATTTCTCCTTTTCTTCAGAGATTCTAAGAAAATTAACCAAACATTGCCTGTTGGTTGTTTCTTATTGTTATTTCTAAATTTATCATTTTTCTTTAAAAAGCTGTTTAACATGTTTTATTTTCTTTGTCTCTGAAATTCAAGTCTAGTCATAGGTCATCTAGTTATGATGTCTTCACATCCAATCCAAGGAGTCTTATAATTTTCAATGCAAGATTTCTCTTTAAAAAAACAAAATCCAAAACCTTTTTAGCTGCCATACAGGCTTGAGAGAGATTGTAGTAACATTGCCAAAACCTAGGCCTATATTTCCCTAATGGCAGGTTTGTTTGTGGCCTTTTTGAGAGATCCACAAAAAGAACAGACAGCTTTTTTGGGCTTGCTGTAATCGCTGTGTGATCTACAAAAACAACATAGCCATCAAACTTCCTGCCTTGCATGACAGTCAAAACATCCGCAGAGGATTAATACCACCCAGGTGAAACATAAGATTGAGCTCAATGAGGCCAAGAGCAAAAATGAAACCAGATTTTTAGGCTCTAACTTCATAAGAGTAGCTTTTATCTGAAGTACTGAAGAGCTTATCAAGGTCATTGTTTTCCCTGTTTTTTTTTTTTTTTTAATCAAATTTAATGCTTTGTGCATTTGTATTGAGAATGATACATCTATATAATAGTGAATAGTGAGCCCAATCTGAGTGATTAACTTAACATAAATTTTTTGGAATTATAGTTGACTCAAGCTGATCTTATAATCCTGCTGTCAATTGAAATAAAAGCTATTGATTCTGCTATCTTTTAGGATTTTTCCACTCACAATGAGTGTTTCTCATCCATTTTTTTTTTGAAAGCCCAGTTGTACTGTAGAGCTTTTGGCTCTCTTCCAAATATTAGTTCAAAAATTCCTAAAAAAATATTTGTTAAATTAAATTGAATCCCAACAGCACACTCAGTGCAATGGTTAGAGCAAACCCACGTGAAGAAGTTTAGGTTTTGAGGACACTCATGTGATGAATTTGAGGTTGCGGACACACTTACATGAAGAAGTTGAGGTTGAAGGTTTGATTCCCACAGTGTAAAACCTACAATACAGGTTTTTGTTATTTACTATGGGTGAAGGTTCTGTTTGATGATAATATACAGGAGAAGATCTTGAAGTAGAGATTCATCAAAAATGGGAAACTTCATTGTTGTATGAAGGATTTTGAAAGCCCAGTTGTACTGTAGAGCTTTTGGCTCTCTTCCAAATATTAGTTCAAAAATTCCTAAAAAGAAAGCCCAGTTGTACTGTAGAGCTTTTGGCTCTCTTCCAAATATTAGTTCAAAAATTCCTAAAAAAATATTTGTTAAATTAAATTGAATCCCAACAGCACACTCAGTGCAATGGTTAGAGCAAACCCACGTGAAGAAGTTTAGGTTTTGAGGACACTCATGTGATGAATTTGAGGTTGCGGACACACTTACATGAAGAAGTTGAGGTTGAAGGTTTGATTCCCACAGTGTAAAACCTACAATACAGGTTTTTGTTATTTACTATGGGTGAAGGTTCTGTTTGATGATAATATACAGGAGAAGATCTTGAAGTAGAGATTCATCAAAAATGGGAAACTTCATTGTTGTATGAAGGATTTTACTGGTGGGAAAAACTTTTGCTAAATTAACAGGTGCTTGTGGTGTTTCCTTCAAGGTGAGAATTAATCAAGTAATGAGATCAAGCTTTGCCATGATCAATCATAATTCCTGGATCAACTTTTTTTGATTGGAGTACTATCACATGAGAATGTTTAATTTTTTTTCAAATCAAATCCATCAAAACATGAGGAATTTGAATGATATGAGCTCTGTAATTAAGGTTGTGTGTATTAAATTGATCAGGAAAAAAATAGTAAGGGATGGGAGGCAATGGCTAGATGAAAATGTTATTATGAGGGAGGAGTTGGCAAGAGATATGAGAATTTGAATTTAGGGGTGAGTGTGAATTTTATGATATTGTGTTCACAGTTGATGACTGTCACAAAAATCATGTTAAAATATTTCATGAATTTACTCCTCAATCTCTAGTAAGTTTTTAGGATGGTTTTCTAAGAAGGTATGCAAATCTTAATCTTTATATTGTAATAAATAGTTTTCTTATCATGATTTGGATTGATTCTTTCTCAAATTTATTTAAGATGATTGTTTAAAATATTAAATTCAATGTTTAATTTGAATTCATATCATTAAAATGAAAAACTTTATTTGCTTAAATTTTTTTTTATCAGTGTACTTTTCTTTTTATGATTGTCTTATCTATCATCTGTTTCTCAAATTCAGAAAATTTCTCAAATAACTAAATCATTTTATACAGTTTATAAGATAAATTCAATTAAGGAAAAGTTTTTCTCCCATTTTGTTTTATGAGTGAAAGATAATTACTATTGTAAAGGAATTTATTTCATCATTCTGATGGTTACAGCATAAATTGATATTTGAGTATCTCATATGTCAGCCCCCAGTAATGTAAAATTAATAAATTCAATAAAAGAAAAAATATCTTTATTGAAAATTGTAAGTCTTTTATAAACTGCAAGAAAAATCTTTACGCAGTAAAATTAATTAAAATAAATTAAAAATTCTTTTTTGACAAATTTTTTCATAGGTTTGAATAAATCACCAAGAAAATGTTAATGTTAATTATTCTTACCACCAAGATAAAAGGTGAAGACTTTTATCTTTTTATTTTTATTTTTAATTTCTATCCAAAACAAGTAAATAATTATGAATTAACTAATTATTTTTATGTTTTAAATATTTCATGATTGATTAAGATCAACACGATTTTGTATTAATATATCTTAAAAATTTATTTCATAAAAGATACTTACCATGATCTGATCTTGATCATCAAATCATTATCATGACATGATGCAATGAATAACTCTTGCAATCAACGCAAATCATGACATCATTTTTATTTTTCTTTCATTGACACATTGTCATAAAATATTTTTTCTTTCATAACAATAATCATCTTATCTTTTGTAATTTAAAATTTAAAAATCAAATAATAAATCATTATCTCATTCAATTAAAAATCAATTTAAAATTTTATAAAATTGTTAACCATTAATATTATCTTTAATTAAAATATTTTATATTTATCATTATAAACATTATTAAAAATAAACATCATTATTAAAAATAAAAATCATTATTAAAAATAAACATCATTATGAATCTTAAATCATTTATCATTAAATTTCATTATTCTTATTAATTTATCATCTTTATAAATAATCATTTTTACCCTACCTTGTTTTTATGTATTTCTTTTTCTATTTTTCATATATATTTTCTTATTTTTATTATTGTTTAAAAACAAAAAGTAATTTAACTCTTGTTTTCAGTTGCTTAAATTAACAAGTAATTGAGCCATATTTTGCTTGAGTGATTGCACACCGTTTCCATTGGATTCTAAA
Organism: Uromyces viciae-fabae; assembly: GCA_000785685.1. Taxonomy (NCBI): domain Eukaryota; kingdom Fungi; phylum Basidiomycota; class Pucciniomycetes; order Pucciniales; family Pucciniaceae; genus Uromyces; species Uromyces viciae-fabae. The sequence continues at coordinate 3,839 of JNCO01003248.1, forward strand.
TCATGTGTTAAAATGTGATGACTGGCTATTTCCAATGCAGAAAGAAAAAAATTATTTTGATGCAAATGTATGGGTAAAGAGAGTTTATGTCATAAGATTTCTAGAAGAAAGACCCTCCAATGATCAAATCCGAATTTATTTCTTCAATGAGATAGTAGGTAGGAGTACCTAAATCTGAGACTATGTTGAATCTGGATCTTCCATACAATCTTATAATATTATTGGATTTAGTATGTGAATGATGATAAAAATTTGGGTTCCAAAGTCAGCTATGTAAATGGGAGTCCATCCCAATAAATGTTAGGATTGACCAGTGTGGTAGTTATTTAAGGATTAAATAAAATTACTTATTTTTCACCATCAAGCGCTTAAAATTACTTAATTATTATTTTATTTTTGGACTTGACATGTAACTATACTCCTAGTTACTCAACAGAAGCATATCAAAAAGTTCACTAGTTTAGTAGATATTCAAGGAAGAAGACTCAAGAAGAGGTACTTTGTATTATTCAAGTTTATTATTTTATTCCATAGTTATTCCTTTTGTGTAAACATAGTCTATACTATATAAATTTTTTACATAGTCTATACTCCCATGTGAAGAATTTTTGAATGGTAAGAGCTGAATGCTCTGCTGACTGGTAATTTATAAATAGTTGTAATGATGATGATATATATACTTTTATAGACACAGTATAACTGATTGGACATTACTCCTAGAAGGGACTCAGGTCAAAGATTTATGTGAACCAATCATTAATTAATTTGATTTGATCACTAAACTTATAGTGAAACAAAATCAGCCACACTTGTGGTTTACAAGATAATTATGCAAACATATGCAAAATGGAACACTAGACAAATTAATCTTCAACTAGAAGATAAAAACAACTTTGAGGAAATACCTCATAACATAACTTTACTTCAACTAGAAGTACTACTATAACTGGACTAAACACTGCTTCAACTAGAAGCACCAACTTGATGAGAAACTATCTCAAAAACTAAAAATACTTAAAACATATGACTAATATGATTTCAGTAAACTTGAACTAATTTCAACTAGAAACTACTTCATATCTTTAAGAAACTATATTAAAGTTGAATTTATTATAATATATGAATAATATGTTATAAAACTACTAAATTTGCTTGAGGATGTAAAACTATGACATGTTACAGTCACTATACAAGAATGAAATTTCAACACCATGCAGTTACAAGGGATTATTTCACAATACATCACTCTATTTTGTTTTCACACAGTGGACCCACTTTCTTTTCCCCATGAACTCACTGATAAAAATTTAGACATGGAAGGAGTTAAGAATTTTCTCACTCACCCTTGTCAACTTTCCATTATTGTATGCTTCATCCCTTTCCTCTTTAAATTTTTCTTAGTTTTATTTTTTTTATTAGTCTTTAAATTTACATTCAAAATCAACAAATAAATAAAAAATATAAAATCAAAATAGTATTAATACATTTTTTAGTCCTGCTGCAAGTGTAGTTAGTTATCTTAGTCCTGCTACAAGTGGAGTTAGTTATATTAGTCCTGCTACAAGTGTAGTTAGTTATATTAGTCCTGCTACGAGTGTAGTTAGTTATATTAGTCCTGCTACAAGTGTAGTTAGTTATTTGAGTCCTGCTACAAGTGTAGTTAGTTATCATTAGTCCTGCTACAAGTGTAGTTAGTTATCTTAGTCCTGCTACAAGTGTAGTTAGTTGTCTTGGTCCTTGTTTATTTATTATTCAAGTTTTGTCCACTAACCCTCTTGTTATGTGCAAGGGGGTCTGTTGTTTTCTTTTTTTATCTTGACTTTGTCCTTGGAATTAAAATTATCCAGTCGAGTTCCTTTTTCAAATCAACCAATCTGCTCCTGGTTCAACCTCTCTCTACTCTCTTCTCAGCCTCAAGATCTCATAAATTAACAACCCTTTCCCTAATATATTAAATTATTTTTAATAAAATATATTAATTTTTAATGACCATGACTGGTGATAAAAATAGGGGTTTGTTTTTGGCACAAGGCAAAGCCATGTTTACACACGTTTTTTCCTATCACAGAGACATACCCGTGCTTCACACAGGCACGTGGTTTTACACACTGACACACAGAATTAAATTTTTGAGCTACCAAAATGCTATTAAAATTATAAATTTCTGAAGAAAATATAAAATATAAGGACACAAATTTATTAAAAAAATCATAATTTATTTTAAACAAATAATCAGGTAAAAATAAAAAGAACAATCAAATAAAAGAAAAATAAACTGTGCCTGAAGACAAAGCTGGAAGATCCTATTCAGTTTATTTAATAAGATGAAAAAGATAATATAAGGTTAATCAACAAAGATAAATAATATAAATTTGATAATAAAAATAGGGCATTGATTTTTGCACTGCCTTTTGACTGCCAGAGGATTTCACTTTTTTTTTTTTTTTTTTTTTAATTTTTTTTTACACATTCTTTGGCAGCCCAGGAGCACTCAACAACATCAACATCCTCCATCACAGCCACCTTTTGGATACATTGTTCACTGGTGCATCTGATTCAATTCAATTCACAATCAACAATCATGAATACAAGACCAGCTACTACTTGTGTGACTCATTCTATCAGCCGTGTTCTACCCTAGTCAGCTCAATAAAACACACACAAAATGGTGCCTCAAATAATTTCTCAAAACTCCAAGAATAAGCCCATAAAGATATTGAACGGGCGTTTGGAGTTGTACAAGGACACTGGGCTTTCCTGAAAACAGGGTGTCCATTATGGGAAAATTTGAACTTCATGGAGTTCATGACCTGTTGTATCATCCTCCAAAACATGATTGTGGAGAAGTGATCACCAAGAGATCCCTTCATTGTCCCTACCCATATCAACCCTGTGTTAAATCATACCTTAAGCAATTACCTTCAGAATATAGCTGGCTTGCACAGACCTGTAATGCACGCACAGTTAGGTGAAGACCAGAAGATTTACAACTGGCTTATTTTAGGAGGCAAGCACCAATGTTTTTTTTTTTTTCTTTTCCCTTGCACATTTCTTCCTTTTTTCCCTTTTCTTTTCACCATGGGAAAACTGGGCTCACTGGCTGACCAGTGAAAACTCAAGTACAAAGGGCCCCTTTGTTCTTATGGTCTCACTGGACAGCCAGAGAGCCCAGTTTTCCCATGGTGTTTCTTTTCTTTTTGTTAATTTATGTTAGATTTCTGCTCCACTCTCAGCCTTTCCCATTTTCACTCCTTCCATAAAATAAAATATAAATTAAATAATCAAAATAAAATCTTAATTTTTTTATTTAAAATTTTTTGATTAGTCTTCTAGAGGTGTGTAGTTGCCTGTAGGAATAATTTAGATTATTAGTGTGTAGTTGCTTCTAGTCTCAAATTTATTTATAAATATTCCATGTGTAGTTGTGGTTTATTTATCTTTCTTTTTCACTCCATGTGTAGTTGTGGAGTGATTTGCTCAGCTTAGTTCATCATCAATGTGTAGTTGTTGGATATTGTGAAAATTAATGGAAACTAAAGGCATTTTATTGTCAGAAACAATTACAAAAAAATATTCATAAAAATAATTTACAATTTTAAGATTTCTTAAAATGATGATCAAGAAAAAGATTAATCACCTAAAGGCAAAACCAGTTATTGCCTAATATATTTAAAATAATAATATAGATGATAATAAGAATAAAAATAATAAAGATAATTAAAATAAAATATAATAAAATAACTTTAACTAATTATTTTAATAATAAAATATGAAGGATCAAATTCGAGTTAATAATTTTAGAAATAATAATATTAATATTGAATAAATGTTTTTTAATATTTTTGTTATCTTAATGATAAAAGTAGATAATCATACGTTAATGATATAAATAGTTCTAATTATAAAATTTATAATTATAATCTTTAAAATAAATCAAAACGATAAAAAGAAAAATTAAAATAATGAAAATTTTATTTGTTTTTATTTTGAAAATTTTATGAAATCACATTTCAATCTTGTTGACCAAAAGATTGAAAATGTCTCTTTGATTCCCATACAGCTAAATCAATGATATCATTGATCAAAGCAAAAAGAAACAAAAAAATCCTTTGTCAGAAAATCAATAAGAATCATTGACGTCATAAATTGTTATGATTTTTTTTAAACTCTTTTAAGTTATTATTTCTTTTATTATTATCGTTTTTTGATAAAATTATAAATCTTTATTTATTTCTCTACATTTTAATTTTGTAGGTATTTTTGAATTTTAAATTACAAGTTTTTAATTCTTGTATTTTTACTTTTTATCTTGTTTATTGCTCACAGGTATAGTCATAATTTTGGACTTGTTTTTCATCTGCATTAAATAATTTTTTTATTTTAATTTAATTAGCTTTTATTATTTTTGTTTTGATTTTCTTTATTGTTTTTTAACTCACAAAATGTTTTCTTTCTTTTGATAAAGTTATTATTTAATTCATCATTTTGACAGATATGATACTTAGTTTAGTTTTTTTTATTGTTGAATCATGTGTAGTTGTGACTCATCATAGTTTCTTCTCATGTGTAGTTGTGAGGATTTTTTTATAATTATTTTCAATATGTCACAAATGTGTGACATATTTACTCTCTTTATTAATTTTAGTTTTCTGATGAAATAAAAATTATTGAGTCAGAGCATAATTTTCCTTGAACATAAAATTGACCCAGCTCCTCTTTCAACCAAACTTCTCAGTGTCCTCATCACCTTCCACTCATCAAGTCTCATAAATTAACACTTTTCCCTTGTCTCTTCCCCCTTTTTTTATTTTTCCTAGTCTCTTCTTTTTTTTTTATTTTCCCTTGGCTCTTCTCATTTTCTCCTATACCTTGGATCAAAATCTCTCCCTCTCCTCTCCTAGTTTTGTATTTTATCAAATTTTGTTTTCCTGTACTAGTTTTGTATAATTTGTTTCATTCCAATGGTAATGAAAACTTATTTTGTTTCATTTTAAAAAATAAAAATTTCAAATATTTGAGTCTGAGATAGAATCTGAGAGAAGATAAAAAGAAACAAGGAAGATATATTTCAGAGCAATCTAATTTTCATTTATATATGATATATGTTTTCATTCATGTATTCCAAACAAGATTCCATTCAATATATTTATTTTAGATGATATAAGAAGAAAGAAAAAGCAAGCTATAAAAATAACTGAGCCATTAGGGGAGAACAGATAACAGAAGGAGATAACAATGTATATTGAAATCATGTTTAAGAGTCTTGGGTGCACCACTTATTCTTTATTTTTTCCTTCATCTTCAGTAAGACCACACAAGTTTCTGTATCATCAATATCTTCCAATTCACGTAGTAACTCCAGTTCATTCATATGATTCTTGCTTTGTCAATGCTCCTCTTCAACTTTTTGCTTCTTTTCTTCAATGATCATTCTTTTTTGTTCTATTTTGAGCCACTCCAGGGAGATTTCATTTTTTGCCTTGAGAATATGATTACCATCTTTGAGAGAAGCCAAACAATCCCGAGAGATACCAGAGAGCTAATTAGCTTGATACACAAGCTCTTCATCTCTCTCAGAGTTGATGTGACACTTCTTGGCTTCTTTTTTACCAATGGGGTGGGCAATCATTGAGGAAGATTGGGTGCTTGGTGTGAAGAAACCAGATACAGTGGCTGTTGAGTTGCTGTGGAGATCTTTGGACCCAGGGGTAGTTGGGTTGGATGGAAGTGGTGTCAACTGGTTTGATGCATAATCATTGACTTGGTTATCTGTGCTCAATTTTGGTGCATGTTGAAGCCTTTGCCATGCCCCAAGCAAGTTGAAAGTGGTACCCTTGCTTTGCTCTTGATGAGATGTTTTGGCTGTTGAAATCCATTCATCTAGAGATGATCCACTGGGTGGGTTATGTTAAATTGTGTTGTAGATGGCAGAGAACTTCAGATTTGAGGTAGTGAGAGCAGTCCTTCTAGCATTACAAGAATTTCAGTTGATGAAATGAAGATAACAAAAACTTCAACAAAAGACAAAACTTGTACCTGGTATTGATTTGGTGTTGGTGGCAAAAATGAGCCTTACTATGAGAATTAAAATCAACCTCAATTTTTTTGTAAATGACAGGGCCAGATTGGTTTGTAGCAAACTCTGGCTGTTCACTCATTTGGATCCAAGAGATAGCAAGCGGCTCCTCCTTGTTGGGAAGGCAGTTGGGGCCTCTTGTTTTTTTTGTTGTGAGGCTTGAGTGGTATTGGTGGAATTGAAATTGGATTGAGGTTGGGAGGCCATTTTCAAGAAAAGTGGTGGATTTGTTGGAAATCAGAGTGATTGAATTGAGATTGGCCTTGGTAGGATCAATTACAGAGGCTTTCTAGCCCTTTGTAAATCTGGCAAGCCGGACTGATTAGCGGACCAACTAGTTTGTTAGAGCCCTAAAGAAGGCATGGGGGCTAAAACTTGGTAAATCTGCCACAAAGAGTGGGTTTACCAACACAAGATTGGATACTGTTAATTTTATAGACTTGAGAGTGGGGATTTAGAAGGTAGTAGAGAGTTGTTTGAAAGAGGGGCTTGGGAACAATTTAATTAAGATGAATTTAGGCTCAAAACTCGATAATTTTTATTTCAAGAGAAAAAGAAAAATATATAGAAAGAATGAAATGTCACAGACTGTGACAGGACAAAATCAAAAAATAAAAAATAAACCTAGACAGAAAATTCATCTTAATCTTCAGTAACACTACTACGGAAACTAAAAGAAGAAGGACTAAATAAATATATCTGGACCACTACATACGGGAACAGATTAACCAAAATAATTAATAAAAGAAACACTACATATGGAATCTTAATCAACTATTCTTCTGAGACACAACATACGGAATCAGGACTGAATATTTTTTATTTAATCTGAATCACTACTTACGGAGACATTAAAGAAGTGAGTTTTGTTTTCATCCATATCACTTTAATTTTTGTATACTTGTGAATATTTACGTTTTTTTTTGCATGTATCAGGCAATTATGATTGTATCCAAACAAGAGCCTCCAAGCAGCAATTACCCCAAAGGTTTTGTTCAAAGAAGTGTAACTGCTTCTGCCTCATTTTTCTCTCAAAAGACAAAGTAAGAGCAGGAGGATCAAATTGTCCATTATGGCATGCCATTCTTATACCAATTACTCATAGCTGTTCTCACCAAACAACCGTCCAAAAACGTGGATGAAAAAGAAATTGCTTGGAACAACACTCAATGTGACAACGACCAGGAGGGGCTAGACAAGGAAGGTATATCTTACCAATGTCTCAGCAACCCTCTGCAATCCACTCACAGATACAAGAGTGTAAGCCTTTTATCTGGTACCATTGAACATTCCAATACCACACTAACTACTTTTTTCTGACAGATATCTCATTTGAAATGTTGCATGGTGGCATTTGCTCACAACCATTGACTCAATGGACTGCAGCTGAAAAATGGCATTTAGTTTCTTGCTTTTGGGTTAAGTCAGTGGATGAACCAATACCTCATGTATCATGGTTTGTCTTGTGCACAACAAACGGCCATCAACACCCTTAAGACTTTGGCCACCAAATCTGCTTCCACCCTGCGCACCACTTTTGCCAACTTCCAGTCCTTTCCCATCCACCCCATAATATGCATCAACAATCTTGACATTGAGGAGCGTGTTCACACTCATACAACAGGCCATTGATCCCGAATGTTCCATGGAACATGGGGCTACGTTCAACTACCTGCCCCCAATATTTTGAAATCCCTCAATGCTGAAGAACTCAGTCTGACTAGTTTGAAAAATGTGCTCCAGAAGGTCCCAACGTTTCAAATCCACCCCTATATGTTCATTCCTAATCTGGAATCTGAAACCAGCTACAAAGCTGTTTGGATGGCTCAAATTGCTCAAGTGGTGAAGCTTTACATAGCCTTTCCTGACCAACCATGCACCACCATTATCCAAAAACCCCCTGTCATAGAGCAAGTTCCACATGCATCTCCCAAAATCTACATGCTGAAATTGATGGATGCGTCAGACAATAGCTCAGAGGGAATTGGCCAGGTTATTGAATCAATAGCAATTCAAAGCGGGTTATTGGTCAATGAATTTTACAATAAATTACTCTTGATGGATGATGATTTGGCTACCTGTCGTAACTTCAACAGCCTTTGATCCTTGCGTGCTCCAAGTAAGTATCCACAACATAATCTTAATAATATTATGTTCCAACTGGGAGCTGCACACACCCTATGGAACATTGCACAATTTATTTTCAAGACACATTTTGGAAATCCCAAATCTAATCACAACACTGTTGCTTGGCGCGTGTTGCATTCTCTTGGTATACCCCATGAAAAGGCCATGGCCAAGAAGGACTTCTCTCTTATGCTCAATTACATGGCACAAGTACACAATGCTACAATTCTCTATTGTTTCAAGTTAGTTCATATATATTTAAACTGTAACCAATCTCGGGGCTTTCTATGTGCTTTTATTTAATGTGCTGATAATTTCTTTTTCCATAGTGGTAATGAAGACCAAATCTCAACCTTTAGCAACTGACCCTCAACTGACTCAAAGGAAGATTCCCGTTCAGCAATGGAATCAGATTTTTGAACAGGTGCACTTTGTATTTTGCACAGGTGATGCACGTGCTGAAGTGCATAAAAGCAATAACCCCCAACTCCATAACATTTTAGTTTGACTGCAAGAATTCTTGACCGTTGTGAGACTCCAAAAGAGGCTAGAGAGTTTTAGCCCTTATGGTAGAATTTAGAAAGGGATGAAGGAGTAAGTACTCTGCCTTTCTTAATGACAATGAAAACACCATATGGTTTATGATAAGGAATTGCAAGTTTAAGAGGGTGTTTCCAGCACTCAGATTGGTTTTGAAAGAAAAAGATAAGACAGTAGGATAGCTGTGAGAGCAAGGATGTGAGTCAAGTCCTTTGTGGCTCCTTATGAAAGGTAAAAATGAATGTGAGCAATGGCTACACACTGAGGTTTTAATGAGTGTTAAGTATTTATTTCTTTGGTTATGTAAGTATTATTTATTATTGGACTGGGGATAATTTTCCTGATAAATGAGATGATGATCAGATGGGGGGAAAACACTGAGGAGAGAGCTCCTTATATACACAAATGGTGGTGGAAACAGGGTACAACAAACAGGGTGTCAGAAAATCATACAGTGCACAGACATGACATCAGTGCTAGTGTATCTTATCTTATCTCCTTCCAGAAATGTGGGCTAATCCCTTTTGAAACAAGTGGGAACTGTAATATGAGGTCAGAGGCTTTCTAAACATGTGTGAGTGTGTGTATTCTGTGGTAGTTGAATATGTACAGTGAATGAGGTCATAGCCTCTTATCTATGAAACTTGTATTGGATATGTGATAGTAGATATGGATTATGTGGTATTTGTTATGGTTTATTGACTTATATCTTATTTTGTGATGCATAAAGCTGTATTCATAATGATTGTGATGTTGTGAAATAATTCTAAGTACCCTATTTAAGTCTTCTGCCTTGAGTAGCTCTTAAACTAGTGGAGTTATTGATATGGCTTTGGTGAGTGACGAGGGGTTAATTTGGGTGTAGAATCCATTTCTGAAATAAAAACAAGAGAATTCCTGCTCCTTCAGGGTGAAATAATAATTTTTTTATTGAGTCCAATTTAGAGTACCACACCGTGGTGGAAGCCAATCAAGCCATGAAGGCTGGCAATATTGGTCGTCCTGTCAATTTATGGAAAATGTGGGTGGTCATGGCCCAGTCGCTCAAAGGATTAAGCAAATATGGTGTCTATCTTGCACGCATGATCACACTCCTCACAGAAATACTCCCACCATCTATCGCCAAACTCGCGTGCCATTTGCTATTGTTTTCTCCAAGTGGCCACCCCAATCACTTTTTCGCAAAGGACTTTTACCTCGAGATCCAGAATTATTGGCTCAAGTACGTTTATAACCAAAGCGGAGTAGGAACAAACATTGATAGGCTGAAAGATACTTGTTCATTAAACATTCACCTTGCAAGAGATCATTTACTTTTGAAATAGTATAATCGTGAGTAACAATGATTTACAAAACAAAACAAAAATTGTTGATTTAAAATTTTACGGTCAATACATGTGGATATTCTAAGCTGCGCAAAATGATGCATTCTATTGTGACAGATACTGGTGCCAACATAATTACTCAGTCACACAAAAAAAAAAGTCCCCATCTTGGCATGAAATGTTTTTTTACGAATGGTGGCCCAGTGTGACATTCTTGATATCAATCCCAATACAAACTCAAACATCCACTCTTTGTCAAAACAAAGACAATGGAAAGTTGAAGATTCATTCATAAACAGATTTGTCAAAATTCAAAAGGAATTTGCCGCCGATCCTAATCTATCTTGATTCAAAATCAACACATTGGAAGATATTGCATTAGTGGACGCTGTTGGAAATGAAGAATTGGATGCCGTAGAACAGGAGTCCATGCGGGAACCATATTAGGAAATTTTGTAAGTCATCTTCACCTCCTTCATGATCTCATCCCACGCAAGTTTCCGACGTTCTTTTGATTCCAATTCAGCCGCCTTAATTCTCTCTTTGTTGATGATTTTTAATCTTTTATTTTTCTGCAGTCTAAATTTCTCTTTGCGGGCTTCCTCTGCGGATTTTCTTTTTTGGCGGGTGGTCACAGGTTTGTTGATGACCCCTAAGCACACAGTATTAGTTATATCACTCAAAATGTTGCATCCAGTGGAGGCAGTGCAGATTCCAGATGAATAATAATTCAATTTGAAACTTTCCACATGGTGACCCAAAGTATTTGTATTTCAGGTCTACTTAATTCGCCGCATAAGATGTCAATATCAGCTTGAAACAATTTACATGTCAATATGGCCTGGATTGCATTGGGACGGCAGGTGGCAGACATTAGGAGAATGGGGGCCTTATGTTTATTTAAGAGAGCACTTCCAATGTCTCCATATGATGGTCAAAAAATGGCGGAATCTTGGTGTTGGAATAATGTTTTCAAGTTCTTCTTGCCACTTTTGAGCAAGCCCCATGAATAGATCATGTGGGCCTTGTTAACAAACACAAGCACCAGCTTTCTTTGGAATTCATTTGATAAGTATACCACTTCAAATGACTTGTTGTTCAGAAAAATCTCTGGACTCAAGTAGATAAACTGGTAAGCTCCTTCCTTCATCGCTCTTGCTGTCTCTCTTTTGAAATTCATTTTGTTGTTGGTGTTGGACTAATGTTTCCAAGTTCTTCTTGCCACTTTTGAGCAAGCCCCATGAATAGATCATGTGGGCCTTTTCAACAACCACAAGCACCAGCTTTCTTTGGAATTCATTTGATAAGTATACCACTTCAAATGACTTGTTGTTCAGAAAAATCTCTGGACTCAAGTAGATAAACTGGTAAGCGCCTTCCTTCATTTCTCTTGCTGTCTCCTTTTTGAAATTCATTTTGTTGAGGTTTATTGCAGTGTAAACAGCAGATATCTTCTCTTCTACCTGGTTATCTCCAAACACATCAAGAGGATTCAATACTACCACGATTCCCTGCTTCAGGCCTTGTCTATCCTTTCTCATTAGTTCAAAATACATCTTGGGGATTCTTGACTTCCCAAAACCAGTTGATGCTAGAAGAAAAGTGTTGTGGCCCCGGACAAGATTGGCAACTGTGTCAACCTGCAAGGGCTTGCTGGCCTGGTTTTATTTAGCTTCGGCTTGGTTCTTGATGAATGTCTTGAGCTGGTCTTCAGGAAAATCAAGTATCTTCTTGGGGATGTTGACAGAATTCATGATGCTTAGAGATAAAAAGCAGCTACCCTAGCACCAACCGCTTCCTTTATGTACCTACCCCAGCTTTGTCAACTTAAAGTTTATCCATCTGAGATTTGTCGATTTTCTTGTGCATCTGGAAGATTAATCTTCAAGTGTAACGCAGATGCTTTGGGATTTGCATCCTGGATCAACACATAGTTGGTCCATTTTGAGGTCTCTGTTGTCTTAATTGTTGTATTAATTGCTCAAATCAATAAGTAAAAATAGAAAAAAAATACTAGGAGGTGCGCATACAAAATTTTAAAAAAACTGTCTATTCAAATTGTTTTAAGTGTAGGTGGTTTTCTTTTTTTTTAAAAAAAAGGGCTTGATGGCCTTGAATTTCCTTCCTGTCCCACCCAACTTTTCGACTTTACTCATAAGCCTCTCTACAGAGAGTGTCGTCCCCCCAGACACCCCGGTCTTGACCGGTCTCTGTTTGAGTGGCTTAGTTACACAGAGGCACGAATTCCACCTGCGGGCTATGTAGTGTCCGACGTGGACACTACGCTGCTTTACGCGGGCCTTCACCAACGGTAAGTTTACCGTTGGGAAGACACTCGTAAAGCAGGTGGGCTCCCCACCTCCGTAAACTGCCAGAATCCACACCGCGCGGCTTCCCACACCGTCGATTTTGCTCGACGTGCAGCCTGCGTGGTTTCACCAACAGGTCGGCTTCCGGTTTCTCCGAAATAAAAAAAAAAATTTAAAAAATAATTTTATTAAAACAAAATCATAATTTCATAAAAATAAAAAAAATAAAAAAAATAAAAAAAATAAAAATAAAATAAATAAAAAAATAAAATACATAAAGAAATAAAAAAGATAAAAATAAATAAATAACATAAATAAAAAAATAACATAAATAAATAAAATAAATAAATAAATAAACTACTCATGTTTGTTTAGTTTGTTGAGTGATGAATTCTTCTAATTTACATAATATGTCAACATCTCTATTCATAATTCCTTGAATTAATCATGTCACAATGTTCATGTTCGCGTCAAGAGTACCCTTTTGAGCATTAATTTCTGGTAATGCAGCAACTGCAGCCTTGAGGTGACAGTTCCCAAAATTCAAATCATCATAAGGAATCCCTCACTCTTTCTCAGCTATAAATTAATTTTAATATCCTACATCAATTTGCCTGCAATTTCCTCAGCTGCTTCTGGAATGTTTTATGGGTGAAATTCATCAAACTTACTTGGTTGTTCCACAGAACTCTAACATAAGTTACCAGGTTGAATTTAATTGAGTCGATTCAAATCAATAAATAAAAAACAAAAGGAAAGTAAACTAACTGTTTGTTCTTTCAGCTTTGTCCATGTTAATCTTGCACAGCCTGAAGTC
>KN361736.1:3495-17027 GCA_000785685.1 Uromyces viciae-fabae
AAACAAAAGAAAACAAAAACAAAGAAAAAGAACATAACAAAACAAAAACAAAAACAAAAAAATAAAAAACAAAACAAAGAAAAACAAAAAAAAAATATGAAAAAAGGAAACAAAAAAACAAAAGCAAAATAACATAACAAAACAAAACAAAAACAAAAAATAGAAAAACAAAACAAAAAAACAAAAGAAAAAGAACATCAAAAAAAAAAAAATAAATGAAAGAATAAGAATAACAAAAAAAACAAAGTAACACAAAAAAAAACGTTTTTTTCTTACAGAAAAAACCAACAAATAAAATTGCATCAGCCCTTCAAAATCTCAGCCCAAACTTCAACATAAACCTTTACTAACCAGTGGTAAGTTTTGGAAATGTGAAGGTGGGTACGCAACTTGTGGTTCAACAACTGTTTCCCCACAAGGTAGTGAAGGGGTAGCAATTTAGGCAGTGTGGATCAATTGTTGATCCACCCACTGCAATTCTTTTGGCTATTTTTTTGGCACGGCCCCGTTCGGGGGCTAAAAACCCCCGCACGATACAGTTGGGGGGCTAAAACTATTGTATACGATACTTTAATGGCGCCAAAATATTGTATATGATAGTCAAACTATCGTATACAATACCGGGGTACCCAAAGGGGGGCTAAAACTATCGTATACGATACTTTAATGGCGCCAAAATATTGTATATGATAGTCAAACTATCGTATACAATACCGGGGTACCCAAAACTATCGTATACGATAGCCGTGGACCCCAGAATATCGTATACGATAAATTACCCTCCCCTGGGGAGGTTCACAGACCGTATACGACAAAAACGGTGCCCCCGTTGTCGTATACGGTCATTTAGGGGGGCCCACGGTATCGTATACGATACTTATACGATAGGGTATCGTGGTTTTACCGCCCCCCTTGTTTTTACTATGTAATCAGGACCTAAAAATAGGCCTGCTCACCTGTTGAAATAGAAACATTGAGTTGATTCTTTTCAAACTATTTCCACTTCAATAAACTCAACCAATAGAGCATCCAGCTTTTACCTTAAAATATATCTCAGAATTTTTCATTCATCAGTGCCCATTCACAATCTGTCATAATTAATTGAGGTTGAGATATGTTGGAGGATAATAAAAGATTTTTCAATTGTTCTAGCACCCAAGAATGATAGACCTTAGTTTCTTCATTCAGAAAACAAAAAGCTGAATTTAACAAATATTTGTTACCATCAAGACTAGCAATGTGGAGAAGAGGGGGATGCCATTTATTTGTTTTGTATGTGCAATCCATCAATGGTACTGTGTTTTACCTTTTTAATAGCTCAATTGAAGTTTTATGTGAGAAAGATAGAGCCTTGATCTTGACATGGTCATCTGTTTCAATGAAGTACATTGGCTATTTCTTAGTGAATCAATTCAAATTTCAATTGCAGATTTGCCATTCAAAAATTATTTTGGGTATTTTAATCTTGAATTGTACATAGTTTTTGTTGTTGCTGAAAGTTCAGAGTGAGTGGAATATTTTGAAAGGATTGGCAAAATTTTCCGGGGTTTCAAACCAGCACAAGAAAGAGCTTTAAATTTGTTGAAAAGAGTATCATCAAGCCTTCTATTTGATGGGTGAGCAGTTTCACTGAGAGAAGCTTTGTGATTGTGATTTTTCTTCAACAATTTTAGTTTGACAGAGTCCAGATGGTTTTTCAAGATATCCGTTCATTGCAAAAGGACAACCAATCAATTGTGATTTGGTTGCCTCAGTTCTCTTATAATTTTCCCTCTTATTGTCATTGTAAGATCCACCTCTTCAAAAAAAAAGAATATATATATATATAAATATATGTATATATATAAATATATGTATATATATATATTTATATATATATATATTATAAATATATGTATATATATATATTTATATATATATATTATATATATATATTATAAATATATGTATATATATATATTTATATATATATATTATATATATATATATTATATATATATATATATATATAAATATGTATATATATAACTTATAAATATATAAATATATATACAAAGGGAATTGTTTTTGGCACCACCCAAAACCTGTCCCACACTCCCTTTTGACGTCAGGAGGCCATGAGGTGTTTTTAAATTTTTTTAAAAAAAGTTTTCAAAATAATTCAAGTGTCCAAAAATTATGAAACCTTTTTGACAGCCTTTTGAGCCCTCCTGCTTCATCTTCATATCTTTTCAGCTCAAAAAAAAAAGTTAAAGTATCCCTTATATAGGGATTACACAAAATAAAAAAATGAAAAATAAAAAAAAATAAAAATGATTAATGCGGGAAATATGGTCTAAAAATTTTAGGCCATGTATTTCAACCTTATTTCAAAGTGGGATAAAAATTTTATCCACGGGGAAGCAAAAAAATTTGCTTTTACATTCAATTTTTCAAAATTTTGGTGCATGTACAAGTCTCTGCAAAGGTAACGTGGATAAAATTTTTATCCCACATTCAAATAAGGTTGAAATACATGGCATTAAAATTTTAGCCCATATTTCCCGCATCAAACTTTTTTTGATTTTGTGTAATCCCTATAAAGGGATACTTCAACCTTTTTTTGAGCTGAAAATCTGTGAGGATGAAGCAGGAGGGCTCAGGAGGTTTTCAAAAAAGTTTCATAATTTTTGGACAATTGGAATTATTTTTAAAACTTTTTTGAAAAAATTAAAAAACACCTGAAGGCCTCCTGACATCAAAAGGGGGCATTCAACAGGTTTTGGGTGGTGCCAAAAACAATCCCCTATATAAAAAAGAGGAAAAAAATAAATAAATAAAAAAATTCAGACAAGCATTACAAATTAATCTTGGTGAAGAAATAAGATTAAAACTCAGAAATATAGGATACATGCCTGATAAACAGTTGTTTTTGTACCATTATTGTCCTTTTTTGAACACCTGATGACTATTTCATATCCATTTTGTATTTCGTGTGATCTGAGATTCCTGGACATTTCTTCAACTGATTCATAAATCTGAGGAGTTGGTGGTGCAGGGTCATTCATAGTTTCTTCATCATGGTTGGATTCTTCCTCACTTTCAATACCTTCTGAATATTTTTGTGATTTAACCAATTCACTCTTATGATTGTCCAATCCCGTTTTTGCAAGGAATTCATTGTTGGATTGGTCAAAAAGGTTGGCAGAGTTGTTGGACATCAATTTGATTTTTTTGGTTTGGAGTGAAGTATGGAAAAATAAAAAAAAATGGGTGTTTTTGGGTTTTTGGATGTGTTTGGGGGTGTGGGTTGCTTTGAATGACTTGAGGAGTTGTTGTTTTGTTTGTTTTGTTTTGATTATGAAAAATTTTGAGTTTAATTGGGCTAGGGGGTGTTTGTTCCTTTTTGTTTTGTTTTGTTTGTTTGTTTGATGGATAAATAAAAATACAAAAAATAAATGCAATTATTGGTTTTTTTTTTGGTGGGGGGGTGCGATTTGGTGGGTTTTTCTTTGATGTGTGGTGTGGCCATAAAATGGCCACATATCTTCCTGGGAGCAACACTTGCTCAAGAGGAGGGAGGGGGTGTTGTTTTACTAAAACAACACCTTTCTGCCGGTTTTTTTTACTAAAACAACAGCCTTGCACCCGGAGGAGCAAGGGTTGCCCGCGGGGCGTGTTGTTTTACTGAAATCACACCTTTCCAAGGGTGCTGTTTACTAAAACAAAACCCAAAACACCTCCAGGGTGTGTTGTTTACTAAAACGACACCCCCATGAGGGTGTTTTTGAGTTTTTTTTCAGGGGTATCTAAAAAAACACCCCATCCACCCCCCCAAGTAAAAATTAACTAAAACAACACGAATTAAATACTTATAATCATATTAAATACTTATAATCATATTAAATATTAGCATCTGCATGTTCTACTTTCAGGTAATTATTTATATTCTTTTTATTATCATTATTTAATTTGATTTTATTGATATATATTTTATAATTTTTTTTTTCCATCTTGTATTATTAAAGACTGTTTTAAACTCAAGTAATAAACATTTCTTCAGTTGTGTGATTTCTTTTAGATTTGAAGACAAAATGCTTGCACTTTGATTAAAATGAAAGAAAAATATCAGTTGAGTTAGTTCCTAGAGAAGAAATGGTAGCAGACGGACTAACCAAAGCATGCAACAAGAAATCACTAATGATCTTGGCTCAAGCTACATCCAATGGAGCAGTGTTGAATCAAGGTGGTGTGTTGAACTTACAGTAATGATCTCACAGTGAAAATAATTCAAATTGATGTATTCCATTTTATTATTATTATTCAATTCTCATATCCTTTTATTTAAATAATTATTACTAAAAAATTAAAATCATCAACCTCAAGTGTATGAAGCTCCTCACTCAAAACCAAACAACTTTTGGTATATTGACTTTCTGATTCAACACTTCAAATTTTCAGTTAACTAGAAAAATTTCTTCATTCAAAATATTCAGTACTTGAACATCAAACAGATCATGACTCATATATTTCTTTTTTTATCAAGAAACATCCCTTTGTCCTTGTAAGGTAAATACAACTTAAAATGAAAACTCTAAAACACAATCTAATATTTTCTTTTCTTCTTAGTTTTTTCATTCTGGATTGTCTTCCTGATATGCCCTCTAATAATAAATAAAAGATTAAAAGAATCACAACCTGCCTGTTGGTATTTTCATCTTATTTTTCAATTTCATCTTCTTTTGTTATTTTTGGAGTATTGTTTAACCTTTCTTTTATATGAAATTCAAAGCTTGTTCTTTAGGCCCTTAAATCATATTATTTTCAAAAAAAAACCAGCATGTATCTGCTGTCAGTGTCAACAACCTGTTGACCATCCGTCGGAGCCATCCTGCTGTCGAATCGCCCTGGGGGCACTGATGCAGTCAGCACTGCATCGGGCCGACAAGGACCTGCCTTCGTCGGGTTTTTCATTTTCACGACGAGGCGACGGCGCCTTATCACGCCGTCGGCAATGGTCAGGCTGGCAAGGGAACCGCCGTCTGGTTGACGGCGCGGTGCACCCGCGGTGTAGCCCGTGGAGAAGCGATATTACAATCGCGATACTGGTCAGGTGACCACGAATGGATCGAGGTCCGAGGAACTTTACTAGCTAAACGGGATAAGCCTCGCAAGGGCTTTTTTCAGCCTTTCCTCCATCTTGTTCTATTTTTTCGTGTAAATGTGAATGTAGCAGCAATTGGAACAAGATCTTTACATACATGGTACATCCTTGAACATCGCTCTCTGCTATCAGCACATATTGCTTTTTATTTCTGCATGACGCCCTATCATCTGAATGTAAAGGTCAAAGGGCGAATTGAACTTAAGCCCTCGGACCATTTCCAGCACGGTAAGAAGGCTCAATGCTGAATTGAGCGGGTTGAGATCAGGAACAGCGAACACAGTTCTTTGGGCTGCACTCTTCGCTGCTTATTCCCGACGCCATCGGTGTAGACCTGTAAAGGCACTCTGAGCTACCCCAGCGATAATTCACGCCATTCCCCACGGATCATGCGTTGGCGCATGACTCAGATATTTCAACCATGTTTGAATGTAGGTCAAGGCTCTGGTAGAAATCGAAAACAGAAGCATAGGCCTGGAATTAACCGTCTGAAGTAAGAGCATGAAATTTGAGTCCCTTGAGCTTAACCAAGACCTATAAATAGTAGCTCAACTTGTCTCCATCAATGTTCCCTCATCCGTCTGAAAAACATTTAATCATAATAAAAAATTAACTTACTATCCTTCACACTTTATATCAGATAAATCTTAATTTAAGTCAAGTTTTTTTGAATCGTCTTGTAGCACATTAAGCTTAAATCGAAATTATGAAATCTACCACTATTGTTAGCGCTGCCTTGTTGGTTGCCCCCAGCCTTCAAGCTGCACCAACCGCTGGAAATTTGACAGGTTTGTTAATGGCTCTTTGGTTTTGTGCTCATCAGAAACCGGTCGTTAAGACTTTTCTTCCTTTGCGTAGATGCCGATATCCTTAACTTTGCGTTGACTTTGGAGCATCTCGAAGCCGCGTTTTACTCTCAAGGTCTTGCCAAATACGATGCCAAGGCATTCACCAGCGCTGGTTTCAGGTTGGAACTTTTGAGCTCGTTATTTTGGGCTTACCGCTCAAAGATTTACACTTGTCTTTTTTAAAATAGTGAGGATGTCAGAAAGAAGGTGCAATCTATCTCGGCTGATGAGACCTCTCACGTCAACTTCTTGACCTCGGCCTTGACCGCCGCTGGTGCAACTCCAGTCCAGGCTTGCAACTATACCTTCCCTCACACTGATCCAAAGTCCTTTTTGGCCGTCTCCCAAGTGAGCTTTTATCCTAGCTGCAATATTTTGTTCGCGCATCTGACGGATTTTGCCCTCACTGCCTTTCAACGTCAAATAGATCCTTGAAGGTGTCGGTGAGCAATCATCAGTTTCTTCACTCAAGCCGCATGCTTCCTTATCCTTGTCTGGGCTTTATAGGTGTTTCCGCGTATTTGGGAGCTGCTGGATCTATTGCCAATGCAAACTACCTGGTAATCCATCTCACTTATTGTTTACAAGTAATATTGCCAATGTGCTTGGATCCTGATTAATGCTGTTTTTTACTGCAGACTGCTGCCGCTACAATTTTGACTGTTGAAGCCCGACACAACGCTTATATCCGATTGGTCAATGGGGAATCTCCTTTCCCTACAGCTTTCGACACCCCTGCTGATCCCAGAGCCATTGTGACTTTAGCCACTCCCTTCTTCACCGGATGCCCTACCGGCTCTGCTCCTGCATTCCAGGGCTTCCCAGCATTGAACGTTACTGGAAAACTGATCCCAGGATCCAAGTTGACCGTTGCTTCCACCAACACAACCGGTGCCACTAACTGTGTCTTTTTGAGCGGTTTGAACACCACTTCCTCCTCATTTGCCAACGGCACGTGTGATGTCCCAACTGATGGTAAAATTGGTAGTGGTCAAGTGAGCGCAAATTTTCAATCTTAGTCTTGATATCAACGGCTTACAAACATTTTCTCTTTGCCCCGTCTTCAAGATTTACGTTTTATTGACCAGCGGGCAGAACGCTTCCGACGTCTCAACAATTGCTGGCCCAGCTATCGTGGAGACTGAAGTTCCGGGATCATCCAATTCCTCTCGAGTAAGCTAGCTACTCGTTCCTCTAAATCACAATGGAGCTCATTGGTGTTTTACACAGAGCCTCGCCACCAATGCTAGCGGTCCAGCTGGTACAAGTGGCGCTTCCTCAACGTCAACTGGCGGGTTTGCCATCTTGAGCGCCGTTGTTGCCGGAATCTTTGCATTAATGGTTTAGGTAAGTTTTCTGATTCTCCAAACATTAGATCCTATGTTCAGAAGCGGTGCTAAGTTCATTTTTTTAGTCAGCTCTTAGTACCCATTCATAAATCTTCCGACTTTCACACTTTACGTTCTTTCCAACCTACTTTAATTTACTATAACGACTTGTACCCGTGAAATTTCTTATCTTTATCTGTCAATCAATAATTATTGCTTGAGTGTGAACGCATTCCCCAGATAAGCCACATTTTATAGCATGAGCCATTTCATTCCTACAAATCCGTAGCATGCTTGCCCCATTGAGCATAGTTCACTAGAATAAAAGAACAATTCAGAGGCAGTGATTGTCCATTGATTGTGGATCTGCATTGATCATATTGCCGATCGTTCAGGTCTCAACTATCAGTAGAGTTCACATTTATTCCAAGTCAAAGGCTATAATAATCTCTGTGCTAGGCGTAATCTAGTAGGATTGATCCTAATGATACTTATGAACCATCTGGGATTCAGTTTTACTTCAGATTCTGAAAGTGTTGTGGCATTTGTTTCAGCAACAGTGGGAAAGTTACGTACGTTACGCTATTTGAGGCATTTTCAGTAGCGTAATTCTTTGTGTTACTATTTTCCCTTGTTAGTGTTACTTTTAGCGGGGGGAACAATTCCTGCGGATAGCGTTTTTTTTTTTTGACAAGTAGCTAGCGTAACCGATGTAACAGTAAGATAAGGGAACTAACAACCTCTAACGGTGCCAATTGAAGCGCTGAAGCGCTGCAGCTCAGTTTTTTTTTGGCGCAAAAGCTGGCTGGGGGTGGTTAAATAACCGATTGCCTGAAAATCAACCATGGCAGGACCAACACGGCGGTCGTCAGCAAACTCAAACTCGGAGCCTCACCCACCTTCAGATCCATTACGCCTCAGACCACTCCGTAATATTCGCCGTTCAAGTCGTGTCACTACCCCAATACATTCCAAGTTTTACGTTCAGCAACCCCTTGATTCCAGGCGCCGCTTGGAACAAAAACTGAAAAATAAACAAAGGACCTTAACTACACAGAGGCACGAATTCCACCCGCGGGCGACGTAGTGTCCGACGTGGACACTACGCTGCTTTACGCGGGCCTTCACCGTCGGGAAGACACTCGTAAAGCAGGTGGGCTCCCCACCTCCGTAAACTGCGGAATCCACACCGCGCGGCTTCCCACACCGTCGATTTCGCTCGACGTGCAGCCTGCGCGGTTTCACCAACACGTCGGCTTCCGGTTTCTCCGAAATAAAAAAAAAAAATTAAAAAATAATTTTATTAAAACAAAATCATAATTTCATAAAAATAAAAAAAATAAAAAAAATAAAAATAAAATAAATAAAAAAATAAAATACATAAAGAAATAAAAAAGATAAAAATAAATAAATAACATAAATAAAAAAATAACATAAATAAATAAAATAAATAAATAAACTACTCATGTTTGTTTAGTTTGTTGAGTGATGAATTCTTCTAATTTAAATAATATGTCAACATCTCTATTCATAATTCCTTGAAGTAATCATGTCACAATGTTCATGTTCGCGTCAAGAGTACCCTTTTGAGCATTAATTTCTGGTAATGCAGCAATTGCAGCCTTGAGGTGACAGTTCCCAAAATTCAAATCATCATAAGGAATCCCTCACTCTTTCTCAGCTATGAATTAATTTTAATATCCTACATCAATTTGCCTGCAATTTCCTCAGCTGCTTCTGGGATGTTTTATGGGTGAAATTCATCAAACTTGGTTGTTCCACAGAACTCTAACATAAGTTACCAGGTTGAATTTAATTGAGTTGATTCAAATCAATAAATCAAAAACAAAATGAAATTAAACTAACTGTTTTTTCTTTCAGCTTTGTCCATGTTAATCTTGCACAGCCTGAAGTCACACAAGGCCACATGACCCATATCGTCCAGAAGAATGTTTTCTGGCCTCAAATCACTAGTGATCAGACGCAAAAAGTATATATATTAAAAAAATATCAGTGTATTTCAAGAGGATAAGAAAAGGAGAAAAAAAAATGGTTCACTAACCGGTATATTTAATTGATGAAATGCACACATTTGAGTACAGGAAGGAATCCAGTTGGTGTAGAGTCTTAATCATTCTTCACTAAATCTGCCTTTGCATTGTAGATGGTGTGATAATTCTCCACCTTTGATAAACCTAAAATAAAAAGTTTGATTAGAAAGCTTTTTTATTTTTTTAAAATATGGATCCAAGGATAAAGAAGAGAAGTGGCAGATGTGAACACACAATGAAATAATTTAGAGCTTATCAGGATTTTGGAAGAAAAACTTGAGTGGAATAATAAATGGATTCAGAATTTGAGCTAAACTGGCTTGTTCCAAGAGAGTGTGAGTAACAGAACCACATTAGCATTATGAATAACACTTTTTTCATTTGAGTTGATGACAATATAAAAATAAATCTTACTTGAGTGGATTTCTCAAGTTTTTAGTTTAATGAAACCTTAGACTTTGAAATCAAATCCACTCAATTTTTTAAAGCCTACCCGTCATCAAATCAGCATGATCTTTAGAAGGAGAAGAATGAAAAGATTGCCTGAATCCAGTCATAGAGTTAGAATTGGAAAAACTTCTTGCTACCATTGAGGGGTTAATATTTGCACCAATCAAAAGAGGATGAGAGAGATGATGATGGATTCATCTTCAAATTGATTTATTAATTTTGGTTGCTTTTTAAGAATAAATTTGAATAGGAAAAGGGCTTAATAAATTATGGGAAGAAAGGATTGGAAGTAATCTTTTAGTTGTTGAAAAATGAGTTCTGTTTTCATTCAAGATCAGTTGTTCTGCTTCTACAGGTGGAAATAGTGATACTATCTTCCCTACCTAATGATTTTTCCAAACTGGTGTGAATCATTCAACCAAGGAATCGATCAGAAGTAGTGTATACCAAGAGATCTTCATCTGTATATGTTTTTTTTTTTTTGTTTGATCAAAGTTGAAAATTCAAATCAATGACCAAATTGAAAATGTTTCCTTTTTTTCATGTAATGTGGTAAGAGAAGAGGATTTGAATGGACATACTTTTAAGATGAAGTATCGGAAAGGAAACTGAGAAGCGAGAAAGGAAGAAGTATTAGATTGAGATTGATTTGAAGTAGAAGTTACAGTAGAAGAGGTGTGATTATCGATGGAATCAGAATTATCACGATTTTTTTTCTTTTGCTGTTGTAGGTATATGATTACCGGTAGAAATTTGAAAGAAAAAATATAGTTAGTCAAAATCTCTAAGAAAGAGAATATTGGAGTGAACTCAAGAGTAATAGTTCAGGGTGATATGTGATTCAAATGGGAGATTTGTTTAATCCATTTCGTAAAATTACTTCTTCAAATAGGACCCCAAAATATTGGAGAAGTATTTACAGCTGGTGTAATCTTTACCAGAACGTGAGCCAGCTGAGTGTGTTTACGGTATGCCGGAGCGGAGGTCGGGCCAGCCTGTTCAACCCATCAGTAGAATGCACTCGGCCCTGCGTGCACCATTATTGCAGCACGTCAGGGCCGGCTGACCTATCCCGACCATCTGGTGTGCCAAAGGTTGGCCTACCAGATGATTGGATTCCATTTCTTAAATGTGAATATGAAATGAAAACCAATGAAGTATCTCAATTGATTAATTCAAAAATTCACAAAATTTCTCACATTTAATGTAAGCAAAATATAATTAACATGTGTTGATTTATTTTAAGGAACAGGTTTCAATTTTTTATTATTTATGCATTTTTGTTTTTACCTTGAAGACATTTTATTTTTGTTTACTGATTAATGTACAGCATTTTATTTATCACAGGTGTTTTATCTATGTTGATGGCATCATTATCTCTCTAGTAACACTCAGCTCACAAATTCCAAGCACAGCGACACACACTAACCTTGGGACAAAAACAGTGAAAAAAATGTTTTTAGATTTTCATTATGCTTAAGGTCTTAATATTTTTTTTGATTAAGATCTGAATATTTCTGCAATAAGAAGACAAAATCAGAACAATAAAATCTTAAGTAAATTTAAGCTTTTATATAACAAATAGTCTGATCTTAGATCCTTTTGAATAAGCTCTTAGCCATTGAGCCACAACTTCTAAATGACTGATTTGTTTTTATTAACTCTGTGTTTTTTATTTTTATTTTTAGAAATAATTGTCTCAGAAAAATTCCCTTTGAATTGAATTAAGCAACAAAAAATAAAACATTAAACATTATGGTTTAGTTTCTTCTTTATTTTTTCTTTTTTTCTTTTCTTCTTTTCTTTTCTTCTTTTTCTTTTCTTCTTTTTTTTTCTTCTTTTTTTTTCTTCTTTTTTTTTTCTTCTTTTCTTTTCTTCTTTTTTAATTCTTCTTTTTCTTCTTCTTTTTCTTCTTCTTTTTCTTCTTCTTTTTTTTCTTCTTTTTTTTCTTCTTTTGTTTCTTCTTTTTTTTCCTTCTTCTTCCTTTCTTTTTATTTGTCTCTTTCCATTTTTTATTTTTTATATCTTCTTGTTCTAGTTTTTCCCACCTTTGTTTTATCTCTTTTTTTTTCTTTTTCCTTTTTCTCCCTTTTTTCTTCTTCTTTTTCTGCATTTCTTTTTCTCTTTTTTATTATTATTATTGTTTTTATTGTTTTCTTTTTTTTCTAAAACGACACCCTCATGGGGAAGTCATTAACTAAAACAACACTTGCGCGGGTTTATTTTTTATTTTTTTGTGGGTTGTCTAAAACAATGCCCCCTTGAGGCTGTATATTACTAAAACGACGCCCTGTGCCGTCATTCCAACAACAGGGCTGTTGTTTTGGTAATCCAGGGGTGTTGTTTTAGCATGGCCCTTTTATTATCATTTTTTTGATTTAGTGTACTCCCTATTTAAGGAGTACTTCGGTTTTTTTTTTTCTTGAGCTAAAAAGGTCAGAATATGTATCAGGGGGGCTCAGGAGGCTGGCAAAAAATAAAAGGTAATTTTAGGACACTCCAAAGTATTTTTTTTAAAAAAACAAAAAAAATTGAAAATACTCAACATCCTTGTCAAAAGGTGGTGCCAGGAAGTTTTTGGGTGGTGCAAAAACCAGTCAAATGTTTTTGTTTATTTGAATTTTCTAAAAAAAGAAAAATTCTTCATATATATAGGGCATTGCTAAATTCACGTGGTCGGCCCGCAAACTCACGCGGTTTCGACCGCGCCCGGACTGACCACGTGCATGCGGTTTTCCGCAAACACATGCGGCTTTTAAACCGCGTGTGTTTGAAAAAAAAAAAAAAAGGAAAACATTTTAGGGGGTCCAAAAACCCCAAAAAAAATTTATCAAAAAAATTCATGGGGTTTTTGACCCCTAAAAAATCAAATGAAAAATAATAAAAACAAAAAAAAAGGGAAATTACAAAGGGCCCCCAAACGTTATGAAGGGGTCCTGTCCCGTGGAAAAAAAAATGATGGGGGTTGATATCAACCCCCAAACTATAAATTTAGCCAAAAAAAAAAAACAAAAAAGAAAAAAAAAACAGTTTGTCAAAAATAAAAAACAAAAAAAATGGTTTTGGGAGAGAAGGCCCCCAAAAAATTGGCAGATGCCTGTGTCCTGTGGAATGGAGAAAAGAAAGAAAAGACAAAGAGAAACATAAATAAAAAATAAATAAAAAAATAAAAAAGGAATTAAAAAGAAATAAAAAACAAACACCACCAGAAAAAATGGAGCAACCAAGGTGCGTTTCTTTCATGGGAACAAAGGGGTCCCTTTGTTCTTTTCAAAGCAACCAACCTTGGTTGATCAGATTTTTTGGGTGGTGAAAGAACAAAGAAACAACAAAAAAAGAAAGAAAAGGAAAGGAAAGAAAAATCTAAGAAAGAAACAAGAAAAAGGAAAAATGAAAGAAAGAAAAAAAAAGTAGCAAGAAATAAATAAAAGATAAAATTGAAAAAAAAACAAAAAAGAAAGAAAAATTGAAAGAAACCTAAAACTCAAATAAAAAAGCAAAATGAAGAGGAAACAGAGTAAAGAAAACTAAAAAATCATTTATTTATATGCTCCATCTTTTTTCTTTCTATTCTCTGTCTTCTGTTCTTTGATTTTTCTTTTTTTTGTTTTTTTCCTTTTTCTTTCTTTCTTTTTCCTTTTCCTTTTTTATTTTTATTTTTATTTTTATTTTTATTTTTATTTTTATTTTTATTTTTATTTTTATTTTTATT
>JNCO01003263.1:0-17022 GCA_000785685.1 Uromyces viciae-fabae
CTTTATATTCCGTTTCATCAACATCACTCTCAACAAAAATAATCTTATTAAATTTTGACATAAAAATCAACAGATCCAGCTACCATCTTATCCGACTTCAAATTCAAAGCCAGAGATTTTGATTGCAGTCCTGCCAGTGCTAGAAGGGGGGCCAAAACCATTCAACCTGCCCAAAGGCCTAGTTCAATCTTAGAGAACATCTTTGGTGCTGTTCAGACAGCAAACAATCTAGAATCTGAAATTAATCAGTACTTGAAGGAAGACACCGAGCCTTCCAATACCAAGGTCTTGGAGTACTGGCATCAAAAGCAGGACATCTACCCATCACTTTTAAAGATGGCAAAATGCTTCCTTGCAATTCCTGCCACCAGTGCACCATTGGAGCAAGTCTTCTCAAGATCAAAGGCCATTGTTGGCCCCTAAAGAGCCAGTCTTGGACCAGCTTCAATTGAAAACCTCTTCTGCCTTAAGGAGTGGTACCGTTCAATTGGTGCTTTAGATCTGTTGCCCTACCGCCAAGACACCCCGGAATTTGATTCCGATGAGCCAATTTAGACCCCTCTTTTGTTTCTCATCAATTCCAAAGCCCATGCTCAAAATTCAGCCAAGACACCTCGGAATTTGATTCCGATGAGCCAATTTAGACCCCTCTTTTGTTTCTCATCAATTCCAAAGCCCATGCTCAAAATTCAATTTGCCTCTCATCGCTTTCAACTTGCGTTTCAATTCCAATCATCATTTTACCCTCTTTTGTTTCTCATCATTTCTCCAAGTTGTTTCTCATCATCACTCACCTGTTTTTTACAAAAAAAAACAACCACCCACATTCTCCAACTGTAACAGCTCATCCTGGAGCACTTCATAACCGTTGGGCCCCAAACGTTCTTATGTTCGCTCCCGTGACATTTACCCGGAAAAAAAAAACAGGTATTTTGGGAAATTTTTGCTCCCGGCATCCAACCCAACGGGTCGGATAGCCGGGCATATCCGTTTCCCCTGCTCACGGGGTCCACCCCTAGGTTTGGTGAATGGAGGATTATGATTATGACCATGGTAGACAAACCCCAGCATAATGTAAGGTGTAATAAATATTCATGTAATAATTCTGACATTGCATACACTTTGCATAGATTATTACACGCAGCATATATTGCTGCCAAACACCCCCTAAATAATATTTATTGAACAATCCAAATTAAATCAATTTTTGATTTTACTTGAATCTTCATTCTCACAAATAACAGCCATCAGCCAAATATGATAATCTCATTACACAAGAATAATTACACCAGAAATCAGACCTGCCATAACCCTCTCTTTGGCAATGTCTGATGACTTGGAAATAATCATCCTAAATTTTATGGGCAATATCATCTCTGTTGTGTGGGGCCTCTGCATGTGTTATGCCTTTCAAATTGATATTTCAAGCAAAGAAAAATTAAAATTCACAGAAGACCATGAGTTATTCTATTGCATAAATTTATATAAAATAAAATAAATATTCATTTTAAATTATTTATTTTTACTTAGGTATAAATAAATTAACTAAATAGAATAATCAAAATTTTAATTAAGACCTTACCACCAAAATATAAGGTGAAGATTTATTTATTTATTTTCCTTTCATTTTATAATTAATTAATATTAATTAAAATAAAAATAAAAATAATTAAATTTAAAGCTGACTTATATTGATTCTTGTATATCCATAATTTTTGATCATAAATTAATGATTCATTTTATGATCATAGATGATGTCATGATCATAAAAAATTAAAATAACAATCAAATCATGATTGACTATTATTTCATGTTTTTATCATTTTTGAATCATGATTGTATTTCTCTTCTTTGACTTATGAAAATCATATTTCTACATTTACTGCGCTCCATTCTGGCGCTTAGTTTGACATACTTTCTTAAACACACTTTTACATACTTTGGGAAATTATTTCAAATTACTCCCCCAAGCCAACCCCCTAACACCTAACATACTTTTGCCCAAGCCCACACAAAAAAAAATACAACTCCACCATCCTCCCACTCGCCACCAAACTTCTGGATAGATGATATCATCAATTGATCCTTCTATCACTCAAGATATCATTGCAACACCCCAACAGCCACTAACACAGGTACATCAAATTCCTTCTTATTCAACTCCACTTACACCCATCAATCCCTTGCTATGGTCTATGGGATAGGTGACACCAACAATTGTCTATCAAATGTAATGTGTTTTGATTTTTAATTTCCATCCTGTATTTTTTTTTCTATGATTATTTTGATTTATTTTCTGATTATTTTGTTTCATCTTTTTTTTTTCCTTTCCATGCATGCCCAGACCAAACCATGCAAATATGTTCCTTCCAAATACTAGCCAAAATTCAAACTCAGCCCATAATTCACCAAGTGTGGATGGATTGCATCAAGATTCCAATCAATCAGCCCAATCTGATCAGCAGAATTATCAACCAACTAGTCCAGAGAAGCCAAAAAAAGCTTCTCCACGAAAACGCAAGACAAGAACCTGCAATCATGGAGAATATGTTCATTCTCAATTGGATCAAGGGCACTATACATCTGAAATTGAAGCTGATCCTGCCACCAAGAAGCAAGCTAACAAGCGCCAAGTGAAAAGATTGTGGCACACTGATAAAAATGCTGATTCCAAATCATCTCTGACTTGAATTGTGGAATGGCTAGTGACAGGCGATAATTATGAGATTTAGTGCAGCGGGAAAAAAAGAAAATGGGATGTTGCTGAGAAGGTGGCCAAGTACCTTGTCAATAATGGGATGTAGGTGAGAGATTGGAAAGGTGTTGAGCAATAGATATGTTAGATTTGTTATGCATCACATGTCATATAACTCATTTATGACTTAATCTTATTTATGAAATTTATCAGATAGCAGGTTTGGAGGCTAAGTATCATAAAGCCCTTGCTCCTCTCACATACATTTCCTGATAGGCCAAGGTTGGCCAAGGCTACTAAAAGTTGCCATTGTACCGGCGCTTGGGGATTGTTCCCTTTGTCAAGATTTGAATCAAAATCATAAAAGACTTAATCAATCTAAAAATCAAGAAAGTGAGTTATAAAATATTTTTAAAATAAAATATTAAAAATTATATAATTAAATTAAAAAGAAATAATTTTTAATATATTTATTTTACCATTGCAGATAAAAATAAAATAAAGAAAAATTCTGCAATGATGTTTATGAATTAAAAATATTTTTTACCATGATTTAAAAAACTCAAAATAAGTTTTTCATGAAGTTTAAATAAATTAAAAATAATATTTTTATTGTTTAAAATTGATTAATAAAATTTTAATCCGTATTAGCAGTAATTTAACCTGCAAGATTATTTTTAATTAAAATGGTCAACAAGACCAAAAATGAACTATGATGTCATAGTCATTAAAAATTATAAAATTAAATTAAAAATTAAATAAAATAAAAATACGGTCAACAAGCTCTTGACCAGATTTTTCTTATAAAAAACTTTATCATATATTTTTCTTATAAAAAACTTTATCATATATTTTTATTTAAGAAATAAATAAAAATAAATTTAAAAATAAAAATTATTAAATCAACGGTCAACAAGACCTAAAAAGTTCTTCTCATATCAATCTTAATTTATTATCTTTATCATTAATAAAATAAAAAAGAAGAACAAAAATATTAAAAATATTAAAAATAGTCAACAAGACTTTTTATATTAATTATATTTTATAATTATTATTATTATTAAATTATTTCTTTATTTTTATCACATTACAATTTTTACCAAAACTTTGCCTTCAGGTAAAAGTTATTTCTTTTTATATTTTTATTTTTATTATCATTGTATGATTAAAAATCTTTTCAAAGAAAGAATCTAATAAAGAAATAAAATCTTCAGTTTTGTAAATTCTTTTACCCTTTGGGAAAGAATACTTGATGGAATAGGATTAAATCAACAAGGTGCATGAATTTTGGTCGGGACATCTGGGCCAATCAATAAAATTGGGGTGTATTGGAGTGTAAGATGAATTGTAATATTTTTTCCGCTCCATCAGGTGTGGCTGGTGATCACGTCCATTAAGATACCTGTATGATCTGATAATTTTGATGGCTGTGGCGGAATTAGATAGATCGTATAAATCAGCCTGAATCAGCTTCTTCTTCCATGAGATCAAAAAGACGGATAGTTTTGCTAATTGTGATAACATCCCTTGGATGTTTTGTTTTAAAATTATTGAACGGAGTAAGATGATATGTGTAAGTTTTTTTGATTGAGGACAGGTGTATGTAGTTCTGTGACAGGTGATCAAGGATTTTGAGTTGATGAAGGTTGAAAGGTCAAAAACCTTTGATTCCATGTCCACGACTAAAGTAGGTAAGAGGTTGAGTTCTGATGGAGGTTTATTGGGGGGGGGGAGCAGAAATGCGCTCAATTATCCCAGTTTGACTTAGTGGCATACATTTAAGGTTTACACCAAAAAAAAAGTACGTCAACTAAGTCAAACTATGTAAAAAAAAAGTAAGAAAAACTAGAATCAGAATTGAGCGCAGCTATTGTAAATTCAATTTTCTCCGAACAAGAATTTTCTCATCTGAATCAATTTTTATTTTTATTCTAACAAAATTATTATTATTATTTAAGATAAAACAAATTTATCTTATTTTATTATTCATATTATTATCATAGCAAATTCAATTTTACTGTATTACCCTTCCTTGTCTTTAGGTATATATATTTATCTTAAATTTTGTTTCTATTTAAAATGTTTTAAAAGATAAAAAGTAATTAATTATTGTCTTTAGTTCTTAATTTTAACAATGCCCGATTAATGCAGTGACCCATACTCAGTTGTATCTTACTACTACCCAAACTGATGATAGGGTCTTGCAATAATCTGAATCAGATTGAGCGTCGATCCTGAAATCTGGACTCGCGCGCGGCCGATGATTTAAAATGTCAATCAACAATGTCTGCTTAATATTTCAATTTTTGAATAAATCTGGCACTTTCCCATCAACAATCTATTGAATGAAGGACAAGCAAGTGGCAACTATTACAATATTGAATCATGCTAAAATTGATTTCTGATGGGCCTCTGGTTCCTAGGATTTATTTGCAACGTCTTTTTGATGTGAAGAAAGAAAAGCTTGTCCAAGGATTGGGTAATCGGACTTTCAGGATGCGCCTTCAAAGCATGCGGTATTCTCCACAAAGAAACGCAGGACTGGTCACCGAAAGAAGCATGTTTCAGAGGAATATATTCAACGGAGAGAAATGAAAAGAGGCGTTTGAAATACCTTCAGCGGGTGCATGTACCGCACCGCGACGTGGTCCGATGCTCAATGCTTTCTTCTCACCGCCGGCAACGGGGACAAAGTGCCCTTCACCAATCATGGCGAGTAACTTAACGAGCACCCGACCATCTGCGAGGTTGCGAAATTGTCGAACATCACGTACTTCATCCAAGTCTTCTATCTCTTCCAATTCGAGCTCCACACCTACTTCTAAAAATCGTGCGGCGAAATAGTCCGAGGTCTCAACAGCACTACGGTGCGAACCACGCGATCCCACTGAGCCGCCTGAGATACTTGCATGGCCAAGACTGACTTCACCACCGCACCAAGGATTGACAGGATCTATAAGAGAGAACCCTCGAGATTCATTCCCTGATTTTACGTTTTGAGGATGATACAGTAGCATAGATGAACAACTTACCCGCCGTTCCATTGACAATGAATATTGGTATAGCATCAGTATTCAGAGCTACACAATCGGAGTTATCATCGGTCGGCAAGTTGGCGCAATGAATAGCCACTCCACAAATGTACTTGGAGCCCAGCTCAAGTGCAAGGCGATAGCACATATGTCCTCCGTTGGAGTATCCAGCGATAAGGGTGCGCTCGGGCGATGTCAACCAAGTTTTGGAAGAGAGATTTATGATAGATTTTGTGAATCCAATGTCGTCAACATTCTCGAGTTTTGCCGGATACGATGCTGCCTTGCGCGAGCTGTAGTCGAACGCTTTAGCATAGGCTGTGGCATGATAATGTTCACGATCACCCTCACTGACTCATTCCAATTCCCTTTATAACCATCAGGATACGCAACAATAAATCCCAATTCGCAGGCAAGTTTATCATAACCATAAGCAGTGGTTCTAGTTCGGAAGATATTTCCACTCTCCGTCGAGCCATGAAAGGCTATCAGGAGGGGGGCATTAGTTCTTCCGCGAACACTCTGTGGAACAAAGAATAAGACTGAGCGATGGGAGAGACCAGTCTTTGCATCTTTATGCTTTTCAGAAATCTCAGTAAGGACAGAGGGTAGAGTCGATGATTCTACTGGTACATCGATCTGAAATACTTCTCCCGCAAGTGATGATTCAAGTGTGGTCATGATCCCACGCGTAGAGGGATGATCGATCAAACTCGACGCTATGAATAAAACGGGTGAAAGATTGTGATTGGTGCGCCTGACAGAATCAGACAGCAGAAAAGATTGGTTGATTTCATGAACGGCGTGTTAAAATGAACACACTCGAAATGGAAGAAAATCAACGCAAGCTCTTACCTGCGCTAGAATCCCAAGCAAGAGTCTCAAATTTGAGATGTTTTCCCTTGGAATTACTTATCTTTTTTAAGGCCTGAAAGAATGTCTTCTTTATTCCTCAGCAAGTATATGAATATATCCAAGCGGAAAACAAGCGAGTCTAGCAACGAAAAAGAATTGAACAGAAGTTTATCCTCAATGAAGATGCTTTCAAGACCACCGGGGAATGTCAAAAGCCTAAGTATGTCAGGAGGAAATTATATTTACAATCAGTAATTTCGTGAGCTAGGGAGGAACTTGGAATGAGAAAGAAGATATTCATCAACGATCGACAATGAAATAAAATTACGTGCCTTTACCGGTTAGTTTTTTGGTGCAAGGGAGCGTAACAACAAGATTACAACAGGTTTGTGTCGTGCCGAAACCGAATTTTAATGACTTTCGACCCAAGCTTAAGCTATGACAATGGGCAGGCAATGTTTTCTTGTTGGATGAAATTTTATGCGCCGTTAACTTAAATAGAATATTGGGTTAGCAAAGTGATCTTAAAAGGGGCGAGGAAGTCACCTTTTATCCTGAAAATTCTAGCTTGACAGTCGTAACTTCAGAAACAGAAGCACAGCCTGGAAGGTCTGGTACTCGTCTGAACTTGTTGTAAGGATACCAGCGACTCTGCACATTTCTATCGAAGACCCCTTCTGCTTATCACATATTTATCACTAAGTAAGTAATGGAGTCTCGGCGAAAGGAAAATTAAGACCTCGTCAACCGACTGTTTTAATATCCAGAGCCGACGGGGATGGGAGCAAATTACCATCGGTACATCAAAATTTCTTTGAAACGGACAAGTTGGATGACAACCGACAATTTTTTTCTTCGGGGACATCTTTCTCTTTGCTTATGCTACAAAACGCAACAAATGTTCCCGCGGCGGAACAACTGTATCGGCGTAACGAGCCCAAGGCCATATGTAGTGATATACTCCACGTCGAGGTCCAAGGACTTTAGCCTTGGAGATTTAAGCCTAAAGAAAGAGCGTTATGATGTTTTAATCTTAACGAACGAAGCGATAGGTTTTTACATTGCGATTCGAGAGTAAAGAGAATGTAAAAAAGTGGATAAGACAGCTCGAGTTACAAAAATTGGATGTGATCTTTGCCTAAGTTGTTTAAATCTGTTTAAGAACTCCAGTCCACACCTATTATCCTGTCACCTGGACTCTGGTTTTCATACTGTACTTTTTGACTGTTGTACTTGATATTTTATGTATATACTTATTTTAACGCCTCTTTCAATTCAATTTTGTAGATATTATCTTCTATGCACAAATAGTTGAACTTGAAGCACACACGAATTTTTTTTTTTTTCTTGAACCCATAAAAAATGAGATGGAGGTCATCAACACCAGAAATATTAATTTTTGTTGCTCGAGAGTCAAGACCACCTTGAATCCCAGTCAATTCACTCTCCGGGTAAATTTTCAAAACACCGCGTATTTGCCACGAAAAATTGAAGGACTGCAGGCCAAGTAACAAAGCACATCTATAAATATCTCGGCAAATGATATTGGAGTTATGAAATTAGAAATACCTTCACGTGGTGCATGGACAGCGCCTCGACGGGGGCCTATAGCCAAAGCTTTTTTCTCTCCACCAGCGACAGGTACGAAGTGTCCCTCACCAATCATTGCTAATAACTTGACTAAGATCCTTCCAGTTGCAGGGCTGCGAAATTGTCGGACGTCCTGCATTTCATCCATATCTTCGATTTCTTCCAATTCCAGCTCAACCCCCGTTTCCAAGAAACGTGCGGCAAAATAGTCCGATGTCTCAATAGCACTACGATGCGAACCGCGTGATCCAACTGAGGCACCAGGAACCGCTAGATTACTAAGACTAACTTCTCCACCGCCCCAAGGATTAACAGGATCTATGATGTCACAGATATTAAAGTCAATTCCTGATCTCACGCTTTCAGGACGGTAAAATTTCTAATAGATGCACAACTTACCTGCCGTGCCGTTCACAATGCATATTGGTATAGCATCGCTAGTCAGAGCTACGCAATCAGAATTATCATCGGTCGGTAAGTTGGCGCAATGAATAGCCACTCCACAAATGTACTTGGAGCCCAGCTCAAGTGCGAGACGATAGCACATGTGTCCTCCGTTGGAGTATCCAGCGATGAGAGTGCGTTGGGGAGATGTGAACCAAGTTTTAGACGAGAATGTTATGATGGATTTCGTGAATTCAATATCATCAACGTTCTCGAGCTTTGCCGGGTAAGATGCTGCCTTGCGTGAGCTGAGAGAAAGGGTTTTAGCACACGTTAACATCATATAACATCTGCAATAATGACTTACTCATTCCAATTGCCTTTGTAGCCATTTGGATACGCGACAATGAATATCAACTCGCTAGCAAGTCGATCATAGCCGTGAGCGGTCGTTCTAGTTCGAAAGATATGCCCACTCTCGGTTGAACCATGAAAGGCTATTAGGAGGGGGATATTGCTTTTTCCGCGGGCACTCTCTGGCACGAAGAATAGTACAGAGCGATGGGTGAGCCCATCCGTTGTCTCTTTGGCTTTTCCGTAATGATCGGTAAGCGTTGAAGGTGGTGTTGATGGTTCGACAGGGATGTCAATCTGGAATACTTCCCCCGGCGGGACTAAGGATTGGATAAGGGTCATGATATCGAACAAAAAGATAACTATTTATATAAACTAAAAGGTGGCTACTACTGCAATTCGGATCAAATAAATTTTATGGCGGGATGGAGTAGACAAAGCTAAGAGGATATGTGTGACTTGGGGATCGGGAAGCAAAGCTTTATATCATAGCTGTACTCCAAAATGAAAGCACCCAATTGTAATTAAAGAACAACGGGAGTTGTCCCTCTGGCTCGTGGTGCAAGAGCTCGGTGAACAATATTATCCTGTCTAGGGACCTAGGGTACTGTTCAATACAAGAGCTAAAAAACCAATTTAACTTTTGACGATGAAAGCTTAGCTGGAAGCACTTTTTTGATCACGAAAATTCAAAACAAGGGGATGGCGATATCCAAGCGGAAGACAAGCCAGTCTAACAAAGCAAATGTTCAACGACGATGTATGTCAATCAGCATACATGGAATACCACCAGAGCCAATAAGAAAGGTGTCCTGAGAAGAATTCTAGCCGAAACTAGTACATATTACGACTCAAAAAGATTGTGAGCACCGAATGTGTGACTTTGAAAGAAAGCGCATCCATTGGTTCCATGATTTTCATTCAACAAAACGTGCCCCGGAGCACCTAGTGTAGGTAAAATATAGGCTTTGAATTTTCAAAGGAGAGGGAAGATTTCTGAACCATTGAAACTTATGTAACATACGTAACTGTGTTAGGTTTTTGGTACGGGGAGAACAGAAACAAAGGCACAACGGTTTATTCCTGTTGCATTAGACAGTTCTTCCGAACTACACAAAACGATGGATCGGCTTGCCACGAGCTCAGGTTGCGGCGATAGGCGTTCAATGGCTCTCAAGATTACACATTAGTGGAAGAATCTTCGGGAAGAGCTATTTTTTTTGACCGCTAGACAAGAGACTCAGCCCTTCGCGAAAGGTGCAGTGAGAGCCCCCTTGATAAAGTCATGTACCTAGATGCTCGAGGCTTCAAGGCACCTGGACTGCGAATCGTTCATGTACATACATAACATGGAGAGTACAGCTTGGCAAAGTCCTACCATGCAGCACTGAAGACTTGCCGTTCTTACATCCTCGTCAAAGGTCAAGTTCCTTTCAGGTCAAATATTTCAACTCGATCGGCACATGTTGCTTCGGCTTAAGATTTTGTTTCCAGGTTGCCGCCCACACTAGCTCCTCCGGAGGCAGGGTTAAGGGCCAAGGCGGTGAGAAAAAGAAAACAGTAAATAATCGAGAACGTAGAAACCGAAAACGAATTGTAAAGTATCTGAATGAATTTCCATAGCTGTAGGTCACAATAATTACCATTTTTTTGAACATGAAAAACTTGTGCGTCAGCCTCACAAGCAGATTGGTATTAACTTACGCTTTAGATAGTGCAATAGTGCACGTTCCTACACGTTTTTAAAGGCTAGCATGAATCCATCAACACCTCCAGCTCCGTTGACCTCGCCGGAGCCAACTACAGCATCAGAAAACTCTTCAGTCCATCTATCCATATCATCGAATCATGATGAATCCATCACCAATAATGGGTTGGATGATGAATACGGATATCTGTCAGAACCCAACGAGAATTTGATCTGCCCAATCTGTCGGTAAGCCTCAAGCCAGCTTTCAGTTTAACTCATGATATATTCAATCATAATCTGTCATCTTTCCTCTATGGCGGAATCCATCTTCTACAATCATCACATTTTCCCACCTTCCATTCTGACCCCACTTTGGTTTCATTTTCACTCTTATCAGGAATCCATTCGTAGACCCGGTTATGTGTGAATCAACCGATCATATTTTTTGCAGAATTGTGAGCCAAAGGCTCAACGCTGTCTTTCGCCTGCTGCGATCTTAGCTCACTAAATGACTAAATATATGCAAACCTTATACGTACCTTCACAAAGTGTCTTATCAAATGTTTAGAAGTTTCAGCCACTTGTCCCATCGATCGCCTCCCGCTCGCACTTTCGATGGTCAGCCCAGCTCCGAAGATCATTCTCAAGTTGGTGGATGAATTACTCGTGTATTGTCCATTCAAGTCTAAACTTGGTTGTTCATTTGTCTGTCAACGTGACTTGATGACTGCGCATACCCGCTTTCATAAATCCCAATTGGAGCATTCAGACGCCTGCCCGCCATCATTTCCATTGCTTGAGCGAGATGCTACTTCGGGTTCATCATCGGAACTGCGGTTCAAATGGCGCGCCGGCCGAATTACCTTGGACGAAGGCTTTCAAGCCAAAGTTACGATAGTAAGCTACCCAATATTTCTAGAATACATCTCCGAACGTTATGAATGCCTCTTCTGTCCCATTTCTGTACTTGATGCTTATTCAGAGTTCGTCAAAGAAACCAGATTCTGCGACTTTGATGACTCCTTGTCCCACTGTTTCGATGGAAGGATTTTCGAACAAATCACAGGTGGCAAAATGTCCGTTCGAAAGGTTTGGTTGTTTGTTCTCTGGGACGCCTGAAGTAATCAAGAATCAACATCTCTCTACCTCAAACCAATCCCTCCCGCCTGATCATTTCCAATGTCCTTTTGCTCCCATTGAAGAGATCCTTACTTTGGTCAAGCATCTAGAACAAAGAAATATTGAATTGAGCGGACAACTCTCGCAATCACTAGTCAAGCAAGATGAGCTTGAATCTGCTCTTAATAGATTGAAAGCCAGCTTTCGTCAGCTATGGCTATCTCATCAAGCTGATGGTCCAGGAAAAAAGTTGACATTACAGGCGTCTTCCCCCGGCGAATTATCCCAACCGGCTTGCATCTGTTCTGACGATAACAACTCAGGCTCTCTATCTGCCTCCATCCAGCCCATTACATCATCAGCTGGAATGCAGCCTCGGAATTCGAACCGCCTAATACGAACAACTTCAGATTACTCTGTCCCCTTGAACAACTCGCGCTTCATCTACAGTTCCTCCAGCGGCGGTCGCCTCAAGCGTCCCGATCACTTACTACCTATGTCAGCTCATCCCGGCCGCTCTTTTGATTACTATAGCCCACCTGCCTCTTCGCCGTTGGCATCCAAAGACAAAATGAGGGTTTGGACCTTTGCACGAAGGGGAGAAGTTGTCACGGCAGCAAACCATACCCCCTTAGATGCTTTGTCATCTCACCATTTTGCTTCCGCGACTCTTTCTGATGGGGTTCCTCAAAATGCGTCACACAATAGGGATTCAAATATGATTCCAGCGCGCCCTACATTACAGAAAATATTCACAGGGTCTGAATCGGACAACAATCAAGCCGTTAATCCATTTGAAACCTCTCTTATAATCAGGGGGGATGAATGTTTCCACACTATAAAAAAAGACATTTGACTTGCAGGCACCAGGCATCAAGCAGCCTGCACAAAGCCTACACCCCAACTCAAGTGAAGCTCTTCAAAATCTAACTTCTTGCTTCATTGCACAGTGACTGTGCAGGCAATTCATCATTTTAAAGATTTCAATTAGCTGAAATGCAGCTCCTTGAGATGGCTTCATGTCTGATGCTAGAAAGCGACATTCCTTTTTTCATGGTGCTGTGCTCACTTTTTTTTGTCTGTAAAAATATTGGCTTTTAGTTCTATATTGCCTTTTTTTACTTCATCTTGTCTTTTATTGAACTTGATTTTTTTATATGTAACCTCATTTGATTTTATTTTGTCTGTTGGCATAAACAAAGTCAAAGGCAATGTTGAAACAATGTCATTAGGGTGTCACCAAGGAATACTCGGAGTAAGGAGGAGGAACAATAGGGTTCAATACTTATTCTTATCATCAAATTAGGTTTCCCACATTTGTATTTAATTTGCCTGATATAGTTGTACCGTTCTTCTTTTCTCATTACATTTTTCCTTCCTCTTTATTCCAATCACCTCAGGTGATTTCACTTCTTTTTGTTTTACTGCCCCGTCATTTCCCTCACCGTGCTCACTCAATCAACTGGTGCTTTTAAAGGTGATTTCACTTCTTTTTGTTTTACTGCCCCGTCATTTCCCTTGCCGTGCTCACTCAATCAACTGGTGCTTTTAAAGGCAATCTGTTTGGTTTGATGAGTAACTAGCAGGTTGAGCATAGCAAGAAAATAGGACGCAGTTCTTCATCAAAGTAGCCTGTCACCCTGGATCCATCATCCAACGCTTCCCAAAAGGATCCTCCTGTCCCTCTGTCTCCACCAAGCAATCATCGATCCTATTCCAAATCAGTATCGAGTGAAATCTCCATCTCTACTGATTCCTTTCGCACGGTTATTCCTCATCAATCTTCCTCTTCTGAAAGTATCGATTTGATTTCTGCCATGACTTCCGAATCGAATGAAATGTCATTGAGCAAGAATTTAGTCTTGCTCAATAATTCAAACTTCTCTATTTTGCGAACAAAAATCTTCAATGCCTTAGCCTAGAACGACCTTGAGGACGTTATCAGCAAAGAGTATGTCAATGACACTTCTGAAGTCATTATCAAGAAGAAGAAGAGAGCCACCACTCTCATTTGAATGCATCTCGACCAAGACAACACTGATCGATTCGTTGACGAGGCGAGGCCAATGAAGCTACGTATGAACCAAAACCCCTCTGGGAAAGGATTTGTGCTCATTATGCCACCAAAACTTTAGAAAATGCTGCTCGATTGATAGAAAAACTTCTTGCCATTTCTTTCAACAATGATAATATGGTGCAGTCCATCAACAAGTACCGCAACACTTTCAAATTATTAATTGAGGTTACCAATAAACGCTTTGATTGCAAAACATTAGAAGCATGATTAGTTTTTGTAGCTCTCAATCGTCTCCCCGACTCCTTTCATGTAATGTGAACCATCTTATATTCGGCATGGAAAGAAACCGATCAGAAAGAAGCCGAGATATCCATGCATTCATTTTTGAGCGACATAGAAAATCACTACAATCGACGTACAAATTCATCAGATAACACCAGCAGTTCAGCCTTAAAAGTATCTGCCAATGCTGTAAATAATTCATCTAACAATAACTATCCCGGTAAATCCAAGAAGAAAAATCGTGCATTTTGCGAAAATGGCGTTCACAATCCTGATACAAGTCATTCTGAAAATAATTGTCACCAACTTCATCCCGAAAAGCCATTTCATTTTATCAACAGCAACTGGAAAAGTTCGAAAAAGGGAAACTTACTCAATCAGCTAAGGTTCTCTCGGTAAATCAATTAGCTCAAGATCTTATCATCCTTGACAGTGGATCTTCCGGACACTATTTAAAGCATCGGTCCTATTTCAATAACTACTCTCCTATCAAAGACTCAGTCTTCTCAGCTGGCGGTTCCCCTCTTGCCATAGTTGGTCATGGACCAGTCAAAATTCAAGTTTCAGACGGTTTTCTTCCCATTGAACATGCTTCTCATGTACCGTTGTTAACCAATTCGCTTCTTTCTCTTGGTGCTTATATCAAAGCTGGCTTCTCTGTGTTACCTACCACAGGTGGTTTCGAATGTCGAAAGCTGAACAAGACTATTAGTGCTCGATGTCTTCGAGATTCCTCTCTTCTTTGCTCTGGATCAATTGGCGACGATAATCTTCTCATCGTTCGCCAATCCAAACCTCATGTCAATTCAGTATCTTCTGTTGATACTCTCTTATTACATCGTGCGTTAGGTCACCCCAGTTTAAAATACCTCAGAGTCGCTTTTCCAAACAAACATATTCAAGAGTTTGAATGCGCCGATTGCAATGTTTCAAAAATGCATAGACAACCTTTCTCTGGATCATTTCCTCGACCGTCATGTCCACTGGAAATTATTCATATGGACTTATGCGGACCTATCACTCCCAATTCGAAAGGGGGTTCCAAATACTTCTTTAAGATAATATTAGTGCTCGATGTCTTTGAGATTCCTCTCTTCTTTGCTCTGGATCAATTGGCGACGATAATCTTCTCATCGGAAGCCATCTCCTCCTCTAATTCAAATGGATGGCTCAGTGCAATTAATGTTGAACTGAGCAACATTGAACGTCATAATGTATGGCAACCAGCTCAGTTACCCTCTAATGTCAAACCTCTTGACACTACTTGGGCATTTCGAAGAAAGTTTGATGAAAATGGGCAATTACTAAAATTTAAAGCGCGTTTATGTGTTCGTGGATTTCGGCAAGTTGAAGGCATTGACTATGGTGAAACTTTTGCACCAACCGGGCGACTTGCTACACTTCGTTTGATGTTAGGAATCACTGCACTTTATGATTTTGAATTGCATCAGATGGATGTTCGATGCGTGTTTCTCAACGGGGAACCAGAAGAAGACCTTTACACACGTCCACCTCAAGGTTTGAACTTTCAGCTCAAGAATGGTCCATTTCTTAAGCTTAATAAGTCTCTGTATGGGTTAAAACAAAGCCCTCGCTGTTGGTTTACTGCTCTTAAAGATTTCTTTGACTCAATCAATTTCGAGTCTACTCCTTCTGATCCCTGTCTCTTTCTTCATCGGGATCCTAATCAATTTTGTTTCGTTTTTGTTCATGTCGATGACTTAGTCATAGGCGGACGTGACGTTCAATTCTTTAAAGATAAAATTAAAGCACACTTCGAGATGGAAGACCTGGGGGAATGCAAATGGATTCTTGGCATGAGAATTACTCGAGATAGGAGAAAACGGACTATCTCTCTCCATCAAGACCAATATATTCAAAATATTCTGTCGGAATGTAACATGGCATCGTGTCGACCTGCTGATACACCTATTCCTCTCAATTACATTACGGCTCCATCTGACAAATCCCCGGTTTTGAACGGATTTAATTATCGACGCTCAGTAGGGCTACTCAATTATCTAGTGCAATGCACTAGACCTGATCTGGCCTTTACTTGTTCGTATTTGTCTCAATTTCTTATTCACCCATGCAAGGTTCAACAAAATCATTTTAATCATGTCTTACGGTACCTGCGTAAAACTTCTAACATTGGTCTCACTCTGGGTGCAGTCGATGCAACTCCATGTCAACTCATTGGATTCTCTGACTCGGATTGGGGTAAATCTGTTGAGAAGCAATCTTTCACTGGTAGCACACTGTTCTTTAATGGTCTAATCAAGTGGCACTCTCGAAAACAGCCTATTGTGGCCATCTCTACCACTGAGGCAGAATCAATTATCTAGTGCAATGCACTAGACCTGATCTGGCCTTTACTTGTTCGTATTTGTCTCAATTTCTTATTCACCCACTCAAGGTTCAACAAAATCATTTTAATCATGTCTTACGGTACCTGCGTAAAACTTCTAACATTGGTCTCACTCTGGGTGCAGTCGATGCAACTCCATGTCAACTCATTGGATTACCTGACTCAGATTGGGGTAAATCTGTGGAGAAGCGATCTTTCACTGGTAGCGCACTGTTCTTTAATGGTCTAATCAAGTGGCGCTCTCGAAAACAGCCTATTGTGGCCATCTCTACCACTGAGGCAGAACATCGCGCCTGCTCTGAAATGGGTCAAGATATTTTATGGGCAAGTCAACTCCTGCACTCGCTACGTCAAATTTTTCCACCTGGTCTGGTCATCAAGACTCCAGTACTCAACTGCGATAATCAAGGCGCAATTGCCTTGATAGAAAATCCCATATTTCAAGA
Source organism: Uromyces viciae-fabae (assembly GCA_000785685.1). NCBI lineage: Eukaryota > Fungi > Basidiomycota > Pucciniomycetes > Pucciniales > Pucciniaceae > Uromyces > Uromyces viciae-fabae. Next base: position 16,833 of record JNCO01003263.1, read on the forward strand.
ACGCACTCGTCATCTTGATATTCGTTTGCATTGGCTCCGTGATTATCTTGACAAGGGGGCCTTTGGACTGCAATATGTTCCTACGAAGATCAACAAGGTGGACAATAATCAAGGTGCAATTGCCTTGATAGAAAATCCCATATTTCAAGAACGCACTCGTCATCTTGATATTCGTTTGCATTGGCTCCGT